>UELU01128406.1:0-16619 GCA_900490025.1 Megastigmus dorsalis
GTATTGAACTCTCTACAAGTCTGTGCAATACTCCAGCTATCAGGTACTATCGTGAGGATCGTGATCCGTAATGGATCATTCAATGGTAAACTAGAAAACTTCTGCTTTAGTCTGTCTAACATTTGCTCGAGTTCTCTTTCTCTAGATGAAGAAGACTTCTTGCTAGGCGCTGGGGCATCATTTCCATTATTTGCATATGATTGTTCTGATTGAGAATCAGTACTGGAGTTTAATGCTTCAGGTTGCAAACTCACATCAATTGCCTCAAAGTTGCGTTTCCTGCAACTACAGCATATTTTCATGCCAGGTTTATATACTGGAAGGAATTTTTGCAAATTTATCAAAACTGGTCGCAGATCCTTACCCTTATGAGCAGAGATATTGAATAGATTAATACATCTATCCCCATGAATCCCGTCTCCTTCAGATTCCATGATATTCAGTGATAGTCACCGTTTTCTCCAAATAATAGACGTGAAAACAATTGATTTAAATATACGATAAGTATTTCCAGCAAAAGTAGTCGTGAAAACGAGTGATTTAAATACGAAAACTATTTTCCGCAAGAGTAGTTGTGAAAACGACTCCAATGTCGAAAATCGCTTTTCTGACGGGTAGTCGTGAAAACGAATGACTTAAATACGAGAAATATTTCCAGCAAGAGTAGTCGAGGAAATGACTCTAATGCAGCCAACTGAATGCAACTGAACTGAATGCTAGCGTGCCACACGTATGCGCTTTCATTAGTAGCTAATAAAGGAAAAACAACTGAATGTCGGAACAAATGAATGGCGAAGGAAACAAGTGAAGAGCATGAGAGCTGTTAACGTGAAGTCGGCTGTCCCGCGACGGCCACGTTTTAAGGTGAATTACACATAATTTCACGAATTCACTTTTTTTTTATTGTTGAAATTATTTCTGAGCCACATTGGATCCGCCATCTTGAATTTTGAAGGTTTGACCTTGGAATTGGAACCAGTTGCCAGAAAAGCTACTGCATGATTTTTTTCAGAATTGTTTATCGCAATTCTGAATTTTTACACACATGCCTCAGGCACTTTCTATCGTTATGGCCGCCATATTGGTCCGCCATCTTGAAATCATGACATATGCCACTTTGCATTCGAAAGCCTATATTTCAACGAAAATTTTGAGTGGTCGTAGGTGTACGTACGTCCTCTCAATTTTTGGGCAGAGAGGGGGGGGGGTAAAAGTGACATGAAACGTCCCATATGTATTAAATAAATAAAAAGTAAAGCATTTGTTTTAAAGCAAATATATATTTTATATATATATATATACACACATACATATATATTTGCTTTAAAACAAATGCTTTACTTACTATTTATTTAATTTAGAAAGAACTTCCAGGCAATAAAAATTTTTTGAAGCACACACGTGAATCAATTAGTCCAAGTACTGGTATTAGAAAACGTCGTCACGTTTAGGCGACTACCCAGAAGATGGTCCACGGCCATCTTCTAGAGCTAGAAAGTTTAAGCCTATTTACATGTAACAATATATGACAGCATGAGATTTTAATTTTATACTTATGTTAAACATATTTTATCATTTATTATGTACATGTAAATTTCCGCAAGAGTTTTGACCTAAATAAAACCATATTTTTATATATTTATATAGCCTTAATAGAAAATGCCCTTTACCGTCATTTCTTAAGGAAAGTATGGACGCTTCATCTGCCTAAAAATATTAAAATTATTAGTTAATTTTCTACACTAAAAACGCATTATTAAACTGAAAGATTTTGCATATAAATACTTTAACACGTAAAGAGTAATATTCAATAGAAATTTTACTCATAAGTTATGCCAAAAACTTAATAAAAAAGAAATTTCCTATTGGTGGCCAAGTACTGGGCAGTGGCCATCTATAGGTACTTTTACCTTACAGTTAATACGGATTAAGAAAATAGGCTTTAAGGACTTATTAATCTTTAGAAATAAGGATTTTCCTATTTTTAAGGAGCTTCCTCGATACTGAAATGCATTCAACTCCACATGTAATGAGGTTCCATACGTAACTTACACGAATTAAATTATTTTAGAGCATATAACGAATTCACGATTGAATTTGACATTCGATCGTTAATTCGATTGTATGCTCGATCCGACGGCGCTCAGGCATTGAGGATGATGAGCGAGAGAGAGAGCATAGGTAAGTGTAGCGCGAGAGAGATAGCGGTAATTAGCGAGTGATAGAGGGGGGCCATCGAGCCTCAGATCGATTTCCGCCGTGATAGCGATGAGACGCGCTAAAAGAGGAAAACCGCGAAGTGTGATTGTGTGTGTTTGTGTGTGTTGATCGTGACCACCACAACCCACCTTATTAATTGCACTGGGCTGCAGCCAGTGCAATAATCGCCAGCAGCGGACTAGAGAGAGAGAGAGAGAGAGAGAGAGAGGGAGATCGGTGCAGCGCAGCACGAGTAAGTACTGTGTACTTTACAAGAAAAGCGACGGATCGCAGCGGCGATCCGTGTGAGTGTGTGTGTGCGTGTGCGCGCCAAATTATTAGTTGCCTTCTCGGTTCGCGAATCCGCGATTGTATTTCAGTTTTTTTGTAGAATATATTTCGTTATTTAGATTCGCGCATTTATTATGTACGAGGTACCTTTATTTTCCCTAAAATCCCGCGATTACCGCCGCCTCCGCGGGCACAGTAGATAGCGGATCTGCTGTGCATTTTCTGAGCAAGCTGGACTCGTGAGCCTTGCACGGAGCTCACGAGTGTCTTTGGTCCGAGCATCGGAAAGCGAGACTCAACAAGAGAGCCTCGCATTTGTCAACGGTAGCTGACAGATATAGAACAGTGGGATAAATCAGAGGATTTTCCCACTGCAACGTGCAGCAGAGAGGAGTGTGCAGTACAGGGTTACTGCACACTGAGAATAAATCAGCCCCGTTACAAGCAATAAAAAGTAATAAAAGATTTAAAAATTGGTACATTTAAGGTAGTGAAATGGTTTCTTTTTTAATATTATTTAGGTTTTTCAAATTTTGTTCAGCCTGAAACCGTATAAGGCTGATTTTTAAGAGCAATTTAAAAATTTCGAACGCCTGAAAAAATTCAAATATCACGCCAAAAGTATCAAAAAATTTTTTTTTAGATTCTAGAAAAAATATTTTTCATCTCCATCTAGAATCGTGAAAATCGGTTAAAACCACGATGAGATATATAAAAAAAAAAAAGAAACGTTTTTAAACCTACAGGGCGTGTTTTTTGGAGTTGGGAGCTGAAACTTACACGATCATCAGATTCTTTTATAACGGTAATTATAAATAAAGTCCGAAAAAAATCCGAGCGGGTGCACTTTTACATGCTTATTCCGCTACAGCCTTTACTTTCGAATATGAGAAATCTAATAAACTAAGTTTTTTGGATGTCGAATGTATTAAAACAAATAACAATTCCATTATTTAAAACTAGTGTAGGAAAACGACTGCATCGGACTCGAATATTATTTATAGCATAGATTGTTGTGATTGCAATGCAACTTATACTGACAAGGAGTACCCGAGGAGGCCGGGAAACCGATTTTGACGAAACTTTACAGGGATATTCTTTGATCGAAAATTTCAGACAGGTGTCTCGTATTTTGGTCAAATGGGCCCTAGTGCTTAAGTTAATGCCCATTTAATAAAAAAATATGAGAAATCATGGTTGTATTCAAACCTTTATTGCAAGGCTTCATTTATTTCAGTTGAAAAATGCATCCAAAATTAAGCCAATGTTCGATCGTGTGTTAATAACATGTTTAAAAATGCAAATGAAATAAATATTAACAAAATAGAGAAAATTTTAGAACCTTTAAACATAAATTTCAATTTCGTATCATCCTCTGATCAAGAAAGTAGAAAAAACGTAATTTAAATCCAATAAAAACTACTATGAAATTGCAAAAAACTGTACCAAAATAGGTTGTTTTAAGAGATACCACCATGCCGCAAAGGGTTAAGACAACCATGATTTCTCATATATTTTAATAAAATGGGCATGAGGTAATGCCCCAGAGTCCATTTGACTAAATTTCGAGACACATATCTCATATTTTTGATTGAGGAATGTCTCTGTAAAGTTTGATCAAAATCGGTTTCCCGGACTCCTTGAGTTCCCCTTGTAAGTAAAAGGAAATTAGGCAAGCGTGTCAAAGAACACAAAAATGATGTAAAAACAATAATGAGAGATCGGCATTTGCGACACATGTATATGAGACTAAACATTCAATCAATTTTGACAATGATAGTATTTTGTACAGAGAAACTAATAAGAAAAAAAGAAAAAAAAAGAATAATTGGAAATGCTTTATATATCGTTTCATGATGATACTGTTAATCGTGACAAAGACACTCAATATTTAAAAAAGGTACATAAAAACATTGTCTGGTTAATGAAAAAAATTTAAAAGCGTCTTTTAATTTAAAGTAAAAGTTTTTTGTTATTTATTGATATAATTTTACATATGTTATAATGAATTATTGTTACATTACATGTATACATTCTGTTGACTTTGTTATAAACTTTCAGTCAACAATTCTATATTGTTTATTACAATATAGAATTGTTAAGATACTCGTTTCAATGTAGTTGCTAATTTTTGTGCAATTTTTATAACAATCTCTGGCGTACGAAGCGATTGAGAGTGGACTGATTGATCGGGAAAGCAGTGTGGTTCGGGAGAATGCAAACCTAGACAAGTAGCCGGGGTTCCCTGGCTGCTAATGCAGTCAGCTTGATCGCACAGCCATAAATTTTTGCGTTCCACTTTCTCTCCTCTCAGTGACTAGCATAAGCCAAAAGCATTTTCCTCTTTGTATTACTCTAATATTATACCGCTTTGCCTTAACCTTACAATAATTTTTTACCCCGCACTTCAATTATGCATCAGTCCCGTATAAACCCCAGGAGTAAAACAGCCGTAAATATTTATTTTTATTTTTACGACCATGATATTGAAAATATCATAAAGTTTACAAAAAAACTATAAAAAAAATCAAGATTTATGAATTTATAAATTACGGAGTCCATTATTTTGAAATTTTTACAAATGAAAAATGATTATTTTGTTATAATTAATAATGTTTCAATACATTACGTTTCATCTTAAGTTTAAAAGAATTCGCAGCATTGAAATATTTCATATATGAAATATTGAAATAAATGCAATATTTGTTCCATGTGTTCTTTGGAGTCTAAAGGTAGGAGAATTAAATGTTAGCAGTGACTTACAAATGAATTCCGTCAAATACCTTACATGTCTAATATCATAAATACATATTCTCGCGCGGCGCATTTTTCGCATAAAAGGCGCTCTGTTCAACTCGCTCACAATCGAACGGTAAGACTCTTAGAAAAAATCAAAAGATACAGATCGATAGATATTTTCTCGCTCTTTCTGGTGGTTGAACTATTTTGTCTCTATAATGCTTCTTTAAGGTCGAAAAATTGAGTCGAATATTTAAATCAATTTTTCTAAAAAAATGTATTTTTTTTTTTCGAAATAACTTTTTTATTCTAAAGTACAACTCTTAAGCTACAAAGGCCTGAAATTTCAGAATGGAGAATACAAGTGTTCCTGAGTTATGATATATTAAGTACGACGACGCGAGACCGTACGCGCGCTCTTCATACTGCGCTCAGACGCCTGATTTTTCAGAACGTAACTGATTGTTTAATTTTTATTATTTTTTTCGCCACTAGAGGGATTTAGACCTTAACAAAAATATCTGTAGCCAAATTTGATCGCCAAGGTTTTATAAGTCCCAACAATTTAGAGATAAAATATTCTCTTTATGAGAACTTATGAAAAACTATAATAAAATGTTTGGTTTCAAACAGTGTTGTAATCCGTTTAACGAAGAAAAACATTCACCTAGGCTGAGATTCGTTTCAGAAGAAGTGAAACTTCGGTTTTCATTTTTAAAGGATGCAGATAAAATTTGTGAAACTTGCAGGATAAAATGTCACGCACAATCCAAAGTAGAAAATGAATTATCGAAAGAAGAATATTATGAAATTGTTAGAAACTTAAGGCAAAAGTTTAATGATGAAAAAGTAACAAATAAAGAAAAGTTATTACTTCTTCAATTACTTCCTAAAAATTGGAGTTCTCGTAAAGTTGCAGAATTTTCGAACACATCTCGTTGGCTAGTTGAAAAATGTAAATTATCAGATAATAGAATATCCCAGTCATCAGAAAAAAGCAGTGAAACTTTTTTATGAAAATAATTACAATAGTAGAATTATGCCCGATTATAAAGACAAGTGCAATTGGGTTTAGTAAATTTGCTGAATATCGTCCTCAATATTGCGTTTTAGCTGGGGCTAGTGGTACACATTCTGTATGTGTTTGTGTATACCATCGAAATATTAAAGTTCTATTAGCAGGTTTGAAAAATTCTGGAATTTCTTTTGACAAAATGAGTACTTACAAAGACTGTATAGCAGAAATAGTTTGTAAAAATCCTACTTCAGATTGTTATTTAAATAAATATCAGAATTGTCCTGGATAGAGCCATTAAAAAAGGATTTACAACTATTTCTTGGAACCTCCGATATTAATAAAATAAAATTTTAATTATGGCAGACTACCGATGGATCAACATTACAGACACAAATAGTTCCTAGTATATCATTTATTAATATTTTTTTTCCTCTTTTACATAAACTTAAGGCTCATTCTGCTATTTCTAAACAACAATCTATTCATTTTCAAACCCTTAGAGAATCTTTATCCACAGGAGAATTCTTAATTTCTTTAGACTTCTCAGAAAACTATCCATGTTAAACCATAAATTTTTATAATTAAAAAATCTGGTTTTTCTAAGGTCTCAAGATTCAGAAAATTTTGGGAATCTACTTTAAGTGTAGAAAGATACATTTAATATTAAACTTACAATAATCAGAAGAGTAAGTAATACTTACGAAAAAAAGTACAAAAATACTGTAAAATCAACAATGAAATGAAACTGGCTTAAAATTTGACAAAGATTAAAAAAATTAAAGATTAGATTAACTAATAAGTTAATCTAAAAGATAATACTAATAAGCAACTCATTTACTGCTCGAAATACTCGAACTTAATTATCGAACCCAATTTACGATACAAAATTATGCGTATCGTGTCCAAAACCTTAAGTAAATAATATTACTTCGTTGATCAAGTGCGATAAAACAATGTAGGTGAAAAGCTATGTGCTACTGCTTTTCGGCCTTATGAAATGTCGGGCTTCACCCGACAAAAAAACATTGTCTGAACTTTTATTTGTATAAGATCATAGGCATGAAACAGAATTTTATTGTTAGAAGGAAGTTAATTGACACGTACCAAGCTCCGATAAGAATTTTTATTACTTGAAAGAAACATAAGTCTCAATAATCAACTAGATTATTAATGCCTGTAAGAATGAAAACTTCCATATCTTAATGAATGTTTTTCAAAACCCTGTATTTTTAAGAAGTCATTGACAGAGCATCGAAACCTTAGCGTAACAACAATCAAATACGATTATTCACAATAATTATCGAATGTATTGGAAAACTCACCTTTTTTTAAAAAAGCATGTCTAAAACTTGGTGTAGTGAGCAAAAACTAGAACAGTCAAATGAAATCTACTTATCACAATTTGATTTAAAAAATTAGCTGCTACCAGCCTGAAACGTTGTATATTTTTATACCTTCGCGTTATGCCTGTAAAGTTGTAAATTTTCAATCAATATTCTCAAATTTTTCGAAAACACTTGTTTTCAAGAAGGATACGCAATTCATACTAAACCTTGCGAGAAGCTATAATCTACAACAGATTTGGTGAAGAAATCAGCAGTTTGTACAGCTGTAAAATTTCATACTTATGTTTTCGAAAATACGTAAACGAATTGCTTATTAGTATTTTAGTTAGTCTAATCGTTAATTTTTCTAATCTTTGTCAAATTTTAAGCAAGTTTCATTTCATTGTTGAATTTACAGTATTTTTGTATTTTTTTTTCGTATGTATTACTTACTCTCCTGATTATTGTAAGTTTAATATTATGTGCATCCTTCTATACTTAAAGTAGATTCCCAAAATTTCCTGAATCTTGAGACTTTAATTGCTATTGTCTACTAAAATTAAGGAAGAAAATAACGTAATGAAAGAAAAACTGAAATTCCCCAATAATTCGGCAATCGCAAAAACCCAACCCCGAGACCCGCTACCTAAATTCAAATGTGACACATGTGCTCAGCCAAATTTATTTATTAGGCGCCAGACATTAATTGTCGCTCGGCTGGTTTGATGTCGTCTTCTTCTCAAATTTCCGCTCGGCTGAGACCCTCTTGTTAGAGGGGATTCCGCTAAAGAAGGTGCTTCGGGATAAGCACTCCGGCGCCGGTTATCTCCTGCTGAAAACCGCGAAAAACTCTAAGCGTACCTCAGCACGGCAAATCAATCGGAAGATTGAAACTGTCACACACACATAAGATAAATAAATCAATACACGTTTTGAATTAATAATTAACACAGGAATTTATTTCATATAATTCCTCTCGTGCTAGAATGCGCCGCAGGCGCAAAAGTATACAACAACAAATCGGGGTGACGCGGGTTTTTGGCGGACGCACGCTACGACGCGAATTATCCTTACTCCGTGAAATATCATGCCTAAATTCCCTACCAACGTTCCTCTCCGCTATTTAGAAAAGAGTCGCAATTAGGATTCTAATGTCTTCAAGTAATCTAGGTTTCGCCACTCGCGCAAAATGGCCATCATGACGCTTCACACCGCATGCCTGTCGTCAAAACCCCACTCGCGCCTCGAATCTGCTCACCACCGCACACGATTACTCAAAAGCCTCACGGCAAAACAATTAAATGAATTTATCATGCGACATACGCACACTAACGGCGCGAAACCTGACGCAACTCACGCTATTAATCGTCGCTCACCGAACACTGGCACGTACTTCGTGGCCATTAATTGAGTAATGCTAGCCGGCAGGCTTGATCCACTTACACGTGCAATTGCACCGGGTGGTGAACTCTCGCTCGTCTTTCGACCTCTCGAAAAATGTCTGCGATCGTCCTCGCAACTCTCTCGCTCGTCCTCGCGCGCGGCGTAACATCTCGATTTTTCCCTTTCCGAAAAAGATGGTACACGGACGGAAAATGACAGGTTCTGCTTATCTCTCGATTTGGTCCTAGATCATTCGCGTCCGCGCAACAAGTGATGCCTTCTTCTTTCTTCAGCTTCCGCCTTCTTTCCCAAAGTCGAAATTTCGATTCTGTCTCTGTCGCTCTCGTTCCATCCTTATCTCCTATCTCGTTCTATTTTTGGCGTTGCGCCGATCCTTCACGTCAATTGTCGCTCCTATAAATCGATTCGTTATCGTTTGTTGACCCTATTTCCGCCGCTTATCTACATGCCAATCCTGGATACCTAATTTATTCAGGTCGGCGCTAATTGGCAGCCTACCTAAGTTATCGTCGCCGACGCAGACTCCATCTATGGTGCGCGCAATTCAAAATACATAACTATCACATTCGAAATACATTAATACCCCACCTCAGACTGTATATAGAAAGTTCCTAGGAGTCTGGCACTAGGGGATTTCGCGCGCACGGGTTTGTCGCACGGCGCCGTAATGTGCTGGTCAGATACCGTCGCGCTATTTACTCGGCGATTGTTGCGTGCGCGCACATCGGTTCGCGCCTATCTCTCTCTCTCTCTCTCTCTCTCTCTCTCTCTCTCTCTCTCTCTCTCTCTACTCGTGGCGATTGCTGGCTCTCTTGCTCTCGTGAGCGTATCCTCGCTGGGCACTCTCGTCGCCGCTCGCACCCTGGCGTATGCATGTGTGTGGGTGCATTCTAAATTGGTTTTACGCGACATAGGGGTCGCGTCGCACCCGTGCATGAACATCGGCGCAGTCTCTGATTGAGCGCGCTAGCG
This sequence comes from Megastigmus dorsalis, assembly GCA_900490025.1. NCBI lineage: Eukaryota > Metazoa > Arthropoda > Insecta > Hymenoptera > Megastigmidae > Megastigmus > Megastigmus dorsalis. Next base: position 9,949 of record UELU01128406.1, read on the forward strand.
TCGGCTGCTGCGCACGGTGTTGTTGTCCTGTCGACGCTGCTTCATCGTCGTCGTCGCTGGACATCATCGTCGTCATCGTGTGTGCATCAGGGAGAAAGTAAGCAACCGCGCTTGGTGTGTCGTGCGGGTCGCTGGTCGCTTTCTTCATCGTCGTCGTCGCTTCGTCGGTGGACTCAACGGGTCGGCCCAGTGCATGATTGTACGGTCGCCGCCGTGCTCGGGCCAGCGTCGCGTCGTGCATACGCGATCCCTCCTCATTAGTAAAGAATCATAAATTTAATCCCTTCGTGGCGGTAGTGGCGAGCATCTTCGTCGCGGCATCTTCGTGCTAACCTCACAACGGCGCCGGTGTGAGGTAAAAATAATAAATAAAGAAACGGAGATCATCTGAGTGTTTTATTCTTGTGAGGCCAAAACAGGCCTCACATATTCATCAATAAGTATTAAAATGATTATCGACAATTAAAATAATTGAATAAGTTTTCCAGACAACATATGAAATAAATAAGCTGTTACGTCCGGAAGGAACGTAAATAATGTTTAGAATTAAATTATATGTTAAATATATTTTATGTGAATATGGTTATCGTCTCGATTTGATAGCTTTAGCATCCAATTGTTTAGCATGAGGTTGGGTTAGAATTGAAGTCAGAGTTTATGCTTAAACGTTAATCGTTTACTAAAATATCGCGAGAGATCGCGTATAGTTGACACGTCTACTCAAGAGACTCTGACTGCCGAAAACCCACAGAGGTGGTAAAAGATATGTGTGTCAGAAGTCCGTTGGATGATGACACATCAGCGCGTGAAGCAATCAGCTGCACTAGGTAGCTGAGCTGAACGCCTGACACGTGAAAAAGTATGGTGGTATGTGTGTGATCGACCTTTGGAGAATGTGATCTCTGAGCTTTAGCGTACTGCTAAAGCTAAAAAGATGTTTCGACAGAGGTCGATGGGTGGTATAAAATAAGAAACTTGTATATACTTTCGGGACGTAACACACCTAAGGCCGCGGTAACGGTGTCTTCACCGAAAAAATACAAAATAAAAACAATGAAGAAATAGATTTTTCGCACAACTGAAGTCCTGACTAATTTATAACATTAGAAAAATCTGCACAGTAATAATCTGCTGCTAAATTATCGTACGTTTTTGTAATACATTTATGTTATTCCGCTGATGATATCGGTAAATTATTTTTGCAAAATTTCATTTTTAATTTTGTTCCGCATAGCATACGATTTAGTAGCTCAATAACAGAAGCCCATTGTATTTGACTTAAAACGTCGGTATCTTGTGTTATTCAAAAAGATCTAATGGAATGTTGTAATACGATCTTTCTTAAACAACATAAACATTTCATTATATCCTATTGAAAGGCCTTATCCTCTATAAATCGTTTAACTATTAATCCAAAATGTCTAAATTTCGTAAATTTTGCGCTCTTATATTTGCCCTTGTCAGGAGCCTTGCTTCGTCTTTTCGTTCATGTGTCGACGATTCCGTGTCTGAATTTTCAGAAGAATCTGATTTAAATTTCTTATCTGAATTTTTTAAAATACGAGGAATTGATGGCCTAAAATCCCAGTCCATATAAGAATTTAATTCTTGTGGTTCAGGACTCTTCTGTCTGTCAATTATTTTTTGATTTCGAGAATTTATGCCCTCGATATCTTGTTGGGTAATTCGCTCTATTCCTTGTGTACTATCCACTATCCAAATGGGTGTATAATGAAGATTTGTGCGCGCGGCGTGCGGATGTGCCGATGGTTCGTGAGATAGGAGTCCGCAGAGTATTGGAGGTGCCGCACATGTAATTTAATTGAATAAATGAGTGTTTCATTTATACGTAATATTCGCGGTCATTATTGTGTCTTCCCGTCTGTCGACGTACCTGTCCCTTTGCATGCCGTCGTTAATGTAAGATTCTGTTTCGAAGGTTCGATTAGCGTCTCGACGGAAAGGAGCAGGTCCAGCGTAACATCATGGGTTCGGTCCATGTCGCAGTTTCGTCAGCATCTTGTGAGCCAATTTCCTCTCGAGGTGAAAGTAGTTGAGCCGGGCAAGATAAAGATATGGAAATGCCAGGCGCCCATATAAACGATAATAAATAAACGAAAATCCCTAATGGTAAGTGGACAATTCCATATCTTTATCTTGCCCGGCTCGACTACTCTCACCTCGAGAGGAAATTCGCTGACAAAACGTTGACGAAACTGTGACACGAACCGACGTGCGTCCTTTTCTTCAACATCAACTACGAATCGAACTTTCATCAAATTTGTTCTAATTCCTAATTTATTTTTCGATTTACTAAAGGACTACGCTAGTTTTTCTATGATGGGCGATGTCGGAGATCTAAACGGTGATGAATCTTGATTTTTTGTTGACCTGCTTCTGTAGGTACATCTGATGGTCTTAAAGGGCTGAGGCAAAATTGAGGTACTGGAGGTTTCAAACTTTGTTTTCTAGGGTGCAACTTTCTTATGTTGTCAAGCCTCTCGGTTGCTGTGACTGTTGCCGTTTCGTTAATTTTTTATGTGTTTCTGCTGACGGTTGCAATAGGCAAGCTGGTGGCTTATGGGCCTGTACGTGAAGAAAACGTGTCGAAACTGGAGTCCATGGATGACGAGGTACTCTTTAATTTTAGATAATCTGGAATATCTTTTAGTTTCTCCAGTTCGGTAATTCTCTTCTTATACTTTCTGTGTGGCTTGTTTCGAGCAGGAGCTTGTTTTACCATACCTGGATCTTCATCTCCATGGGAACTTCCCTTGTCGCTATCTAATCGTACCCTTTTTGTCAACTTTAGAGTCATCTGCTGAATTTTCTTTAGACTTTTGTTTTCGCAGAATGGGAGTTTGTGCTTCAACCTTTGTTGCTTTTTTTAGTAGGTCTTTTCCTTTTAAATCGCAAAACAGTCGAGTCCAATAATTCCGTCTCTTCTTGTTCTTAATTTTCGGCTAGCTCGTAAATTTCCGCTCGGTTCAGGATTTTCTTCACCTTCCCACAATACCTTCCCACAACAACTAGATTCATCATGCGTTGGAAAGACGCAGGTCCGTTTAAGAGTCCCATTGCCATTCGTGACTACTGATAATGACCGTATGGTGTCGAAAACGCTGTTTTATGCGTATCGTCTGGATTCATTGGTATCTGATGGAATCCGGATTTAATGTCAAATGTCGATATATAATGCGCTTGTCCAACTTGATCTAGAATATCAGTAATGATAAACAATGGATAGACATCGCCTATTGATTTATCATTGAGGATTAAAATCAATAAATAAAAGCCATTTTAGCTTTCCACTGTTGCCTGTGCCCTTTTTCTTGACTGCGAACAAAGGTGAACAATATAGAGATGTAGATGGCGTTATTTTTCCTCCGTCTACTCATTCTTGTACATGCTTTTGTATTACTTCCTTAACTGCAGGTGGGTGCCGGAATTGCTTAGTGCGTATCGGCAAATCATCTATAGTGGGAATCTTGTGGCTAACGACCGTAGTAGTCCAAGAGATTCTCCTACACATTGGCTCCGAGAAATATATCCACGCCACGTGGAGTCACGAAGCTTGGATCAGCCAGTTTCAGCTCCGGAAACTCTTGAGAGACCTCGCAACCTGGGTGCGCCCATTTTTTTTGAAAAAATCAAATATCTTGAGATCGGAGAAAGATATCGAGACGCAAAAAAGTGCATTTTGAAGGTAAAGGAACTGCCTTTAAAGAAAAACTATTAACTAAGTGTTCTGTAGCAGATAAGACCCTTAGATTTACCTTAAATCTACCATCTTTTTGCATTTTTTTTTGTTTTTCGCCGATATCTTTTTTGAAACGGTCCGCACATAAAAAATAATATTTTTATCAAAAAGTAGAGTAAAAAACCTATAATTTTGTATATTGAAAAATTTTTTTAGTGCCATTTTTCACGGAGTTTTGGTAATCTTAAACAAACAAGGTGTTTTATTTTGATTTTTGGTTATAGTATGCACATTAATATAGACGATTAATATATATTTATAGAAAGCCCATGAATATATATATATATATATATAATATACAAAATATATATACAATATAAACAAAAACACGCACGCAGACACGAGAATATAGTGAAATTATTTCTAAATATAGGATATAACATACCGTACAAGAGTATTTAATATCCTTAATAATTTTGGATGTATATAGCAAGTGCGCGGAAAACAGTGATTATTTTACACTAACTTTTTAAAAATAATAATAAGTATATATTATATAATATAGGTATGTAGAAATATAATATATAGTAGATGTATTTAATTAATACTTGTATAGGTACTGATTTAGTAGATATTACTTAATGTTAACATATCAACTTTTGATGACTCGTATATAACCTCTAATCTAAGGCATGTATTATAAAGTATATCATTTTGCAAATTAAATTAAATCATTTTATTTAATCATACGGTACTGATTATTAAAATATCAAATGTAAACAATACAATAACGTTCATCAAGAATCACTATCCTTATCAGTATCTTCCCCTGCTAAAAGTGTTCTGAAAGGTTCGGAAAGGTTCGGGAAAAAAGGACGTTTCTGAAGCTTTCCGAATTCGGGCGGATTTTGGTACCGGTCTCATCCGAACCTTTCCGTATCTTAGCGAAATATATTTCAGTAATCCTTCATGAACATTTCCGATGCTTTCAGTTTTATCACGGACCTTTATGGACCTAGGTGTACCTTTCCGTGGCAATGACGAAAGACCTGTAACTTATTGTCATGCGAACATTTCCGGTCTTTTCAGTCTTCTTCCGAAACTTCAAATGAAGAATGGAATTTTTGTACAAATTTTATATTTTTTTTTTATAAATCTCCTATTTCAAGGCAAATGTAATCGAAACATATAATGTAGTAAGAGAAAATATCAGTATAGAGAACATGTGGAAAGTACGACAGCAATTATCAACAATCGAGGTACCACTTACAGATATTGAGCAAAAATGAATATTTTTGAATGATGACTAGACAATATGTAGTTATTATGTCAATCACTATGGAAACATAATAAACTTACATTTTTCTTATTTAAATTTAATAAACTTATATATTATAGATTTTTTTTTATAAAATTCTTTCTAACCTTACCTTTATGAACCTTTATGAAACTTTTATTCAGATAGCTTGTAAATATTCTATTACAATTTCATGCAACGTGCGTAAAAATCGAATTTTGGTTCGCATGCATTAATCGAACGAGGATTTCCACATGGAAATCAACATGGAATCCACATTGATATTTTTCACAAGGAAGTGAGTGTGCAAAATTCTATTTTTCTCACTTGAGTGTTTATCTGTTGTTGTTCAATCAATTTTTGGAGAAGTTCGGAAAGGTCCAGAAAGGTACATATTTTTCCACTATATAGACACGAATCCGGAAAAGAACTGAGGGGAACGAAACATTTCCAAACAATTCTTTCCGGTCATTGCTGAACCGTTATGAAGTTTTTTCTCAAGTCAATGATCGGAGAAGTTCCGAAAGATCCAAAGAGATACCTATTATTCTACGAAGTCACAAATCGGGGAAAAAACTGAAAGAAACGGAATATTTCGAAAAGATCCTTTCCGATCTCTGCCGAAACTTTCTGAAAATTATTATCAATAAATATCCATCTTAATTTCCATACAAGTTCTGAAAGGTTCGGAATGCTTCGGAATTTTTGTGCCGGAGGAGTCCGGAAAAGTTCGGAAGCAATTGGAAAGGTTCGGAATAAAATCCTTTCCGATTCTTTCCGAACCTTTCAGAACATTTTTACCAGGGTCTTCATCTAGTGATGAATCTTCAATTTCTTCTTCTCCACTGCAATGTTGAAAAAGCAAAAATTCAAAATTATTCGAACTGTATTCAATTTTTAATACTATGGTTAAAAACATTTATTTTTTATTTCTTTTTTAAAACGTAAGGCATAAAAAGTATTCAGCAAGTAAAGATGTATAAATTAGTTAACTTATTCTAAAACTATATAAATATACAATATAATTTATATTATATGACATATATATGCTGTACTGTACATTTTAAACTTTAATTTTTACTAAGAAAAATACTAAAAAATATCTATATCTTAAAGATATGCATATTTTACTTAGTAAAATTTAACCAATATTCAACCAATATTGCTAATATTACACATGAATTTCGTAGCACTATTGATGACTTTTAACGCTAAAAAAAATTGAAAAAATAGGTTTTGCATGTATGCACATGGCCCTTAATATGAGTACAATGTTGATTGAAGATTTACCAGAGAAATATCTGGTTACAATTTAATTTGCAAAATGATATACTTTATAATACATGTCTTAGATTAGAGATTATATACGAGTCATGAAAAGTTGATATGTTAACATAGAGTAATATCTACTAAATCAGTACCTATACAAGTATTAATTAAATACATCTGCTATATATTATATTCCTACATATCTATATTTTATAATATACACTTATTATTATTTTTAAAAAGTTAATGTAAAATAATCACTGTATTCCGCGCACTTGCTATATACATCCAAAATTATTAAGGATATTAAATACTCTTGTACGGTATGTTATGTCCTATATTTAGAAATAATTTCACTATATTCTCGTGTCTGCGTGCATGTTTTTGTTTATATTGTATATATAT
>UELU01128435.1:0-16692 GCA_900490025.1 Megastigmus dorsalis
AAAATTCATAACCTGTTAAGGGGACGTCGGAGTCACTAAAAATTTAAATTTCCCGCCCTTACTACATCAAAATACCCACAAGGTTTTTCAAAGTTTTCTCTTTAAAAAATTATCTAATTGACTCGAAATTTTAGGAGATAATAGAATGATCATAAATGAAGCGCGCTCAGCCCTGGGATTACCGATAAATTACATAAATGTAATATTTTCTATTTGAAACATAATTACCAAGTTAGAATCACGCCATCTCATGGATTAAATTGAAATTAGTTAAAATTAGATATTTTCTTCTCTAGCTTCCGTACTACTTGATTTTTGGAAAATGTCTGGGCTGAGCGCGCTTTATTTGTGATCAGTCTATCATCTCTTCAAGTTTCAAATCAATTGGTTAATTTTTTAAGTAGAAAAGTTTGAAAAACTTAATGCCGGTAAAACAGGCGACTCCGACGTCCCCTTAATACAATTATTCAAATGAAAACAAAGCATTCGCATATTGGTAGATCGCATAAATAAATTCAAACAGTATAAGTATATTATGCATATCAAAATTTCAATAAAATCCAATATTTTAGACTTTGTCGCGAAATGCGCGTAACAGTAAAATTGACATCCATGTAAGAATGAATGAAACAGCTGATGTACAACACCAGAGGTAAGCGCAGAAAAAAGTATAGAATTGCGCAGTAGTAGCCTGTATAGCCTGTAGCCAGAGGGAGATTTCGTAATATCTTATAGGAGCGCGAATTCCCAAGAGTAACGACTCCGCGGCGGAATTCCCTTACCTATAGTATGTACCGAATCATTCGTCATCTCGCAATCTTCTTTACAATTCAGCTCCTAACTACGCCACATGACTTGGCGGAAATTCCATCCTGCGACGACGTGACGCGCGAAAAAACGCGAAGAATTCCGCGATTCATTCCGGACCCCGCCGCGGTACTTTTTCATAACTCAAAGTTTTAGACGCTTTGTTATCGAATTAAGTAATGTCACGGAGGTTCCTTCCGCGCGAGGCTTCATTTTCCCATTCGCGTGATCGATGGTCGTCAGGCTTGCTTTTTGTCATGCAGAGCTTTCCATTTTCCCGGTGCGTTTTTATGGAAACGCTGAGGCCTTATCTATCTAAAGAGATTTGTTTGTTTTTAGAATTATTTAGTTATGACGTAGAACCAATATTTAAGTAAAATAAACATATATTATATGAACAATTAGGATGGTTGTATTAAAAAAATTTATCAGATTAATAAAAGATAAAAATTATTTTACCACTAACATATAATTCTAAAGTTGAAAAAAAAAAGAAAGAAAAAAAAGCTTCCTACAAGCTCAACAACATCGCTTAGGCGCGAATGCACAGTGGAAAAAGCTCCGACTAAATGATATCTGTACGTACAGTCATCGGAGTGCATTTAGGCTGCAGCCAGTCGAGACAGCCGCGCTATACGATGGGAAACAAAACTCAAAACGTGCAAGCAACGAGGAAGCAACACGCGCGCGCATACCACTGAACTAAGGAGAAGCTGCGAAAAGTAAAAAAGACCGCAACGGCGGCTTGCTGTAACGCAGCCGTAGCAACGGTATTACGGCAGACATCAGCCGCTAGTCAAAGGGGTTGACGTACTGCAGGTACAGCAGCGAGGCGTCAAAGAGCCGCTCCCCAAGCCGTCCATCCAGCCGTAAAACAATCGTTAATCGCTGTCGCGTTATAGGTATAAAGACACTATAGACTGCGGATAACAGCTGCAGAGGCGTGGGCACACGCGCGAGTTGAGCCTCGACCTTGCTGACCCTCGGTTGCTGCTCGCCACCGAAGGACGCGATATTACCCGCCTCCGTCGCGCATTGCTTTTATTTATATACATGTAACACGTATATCAGCTCGGCGACAGAGGCAGAATGAAATTAGCGCCTTGAAGCGACTACCAGCTGCTCCTTTGATCGTCGATATGCGCGATCGATGTGTCGTGTCGCCTCTAAATAGAAAAACTTTTCCTGGTCCGCGGGCATGTGAAATCGCTGGCGCATTACATCAAGGGCTTTTGCTTCAATGCTTTTGCGCGCGCGCGTGCGTGTCTGTGTGTGTCTGTGAGTGTCTGTGCTGAAACGTGGGGGAGATCGTTATTAATTTTACCGACGTGATTCTTTTTTCACCTACAGGGATACGCTGTTTTCTTGCTGCGATCGGCTGTGCGTACCGAGGCTCGTCGGTGAGTTAACGAAACGTTTATCGCGCGTGTATAGATTCAATTTTACTGCAGACGAGTGCATCGTGTAAGGCGCGACGGTAGACGGTAGACAACGTATCAACCACTCGTGCGTGCAGCGCATTAATTTGGTTTAATGTACGCGTATGGCACACATACCTCAATTTGAGTTGATACGCAGACATACAGCACATCGTTTCTGCACCATTCGAAACCCACTTTCCAGCATCAATAAAGATTTCAGATTGAATCACCGAAAAAAAAACACGAGATTAATGCTCGCAGTCCAAACATTCGGAATAAATTATATCGCGAGTCTATTTTTTTCCTCGTAGCGCGATGGTCATTTCTGTTCTCGAAAAAAACAATCGCCCGACGCGCGACTCGAACAAAATCGCGTTACGAGCATCGTAGAGCACTCGCTGCAGCTCCGCCTACGGGAGTGCGCGGCGAATCACTCGTCCGACCGACCGTCGACCCGAAAATACCGCTCGCGCGTCTCGAGGTGTCCACCCGGGACCAGCCGTGACCGCGCCGACTCCGTCACTCGGCTGAGTACGACGAGATCTCGGGAAGAGACGCTGGACCTGCCCGGCGCTAAAAGCGGAAACTCGGGAACGCTCAACCGCGTGAGGATACGCTCAACCCCTTGGGAAGTTCTCGCTGACTGCGACGCTCGAGCCCGCTCACCTGCGGGAGCAAGGATTGCGTGAAAAGGGAAAGGTACGAGGCTCGGCCTGAGCTACCGTCCAGCCTGTCCTGAGACTTTGCCTTGGCGCCTGAGCCGATCGGAAAACCCTCGGTTCGCGCAGCTAATTATTTTTACTTACGTCTCTTGCTCCTTTATTTCGTGAGGCGTTTAAGTTCTGTTTTTTTTTCTTTGTTTTGTAACCTAGATTTATTTATGTTGTTAAAGGCTCTACCGCGAGTAAAACTTGAAAAATAAGTGTCTTTTATTTAATACCCCTTTCCTCTTGCTTGAATAAGCTACACTTTGAGCTTACATCAAGATAACAAAACTAGAGTTGACCCAGATCGGTTCGTCTGTGCTGCACACCTCGGTACAATAATAAAGAGCATTACGCATCAACGCTGCAAACACCCACTCGATCTCACAGCAGCAGCAGTAGCAGCAGCAGCAGCAGCAGCAGCAACTACAGTGGCACTATAGAAAAAGGCATTCGCGAAATATTCATGCTTCCAATAGAAAGGCACGCGCGCGTATGTATCGCTGCATGCAACAGCGCTTCAAGTGTACCTATACACACATATATATATTGCTGCAACATCCTGCTATAGGAATTTCGACGCGAGTGTGTAGCAGCATGCCGGCGGTAGACGGCCTATCATTTCTAATTCAGGCGAACTTGATGAAGCGCTGCAAATTACGCGGGAGTGCAGCTATTCGCGCGATTAGCCTTGTTGTAAACACGGCTACACGGAGAGAATGTACCTAGTTGGGGAATAGTATTTTGCGCGTGAGCGGAGTGCGACTGGAGGAAGGTCATCGTTTGTTAGTGAACGCGTTATTGTTGCGGCTAGTAGCTGCTGCGAGGAATTAAATTATTATCTATCTATTATATAGGAATTGAGTAATAAAGTGCATCAGGCAAAGCTTGTAATTTCGTTACATTTGATTTGGTGTGTAATTGAAAAAATGTCCAAATAAAAACCGAACGTCAAAAGTACGCATTTTCGTCTTGAAGCATCCTTTATAATTCGCGAGTTGTGTCACCAAAGCGACTGCACACATATATATGTGTGTAATATATGTAATATATGTACCCTGCTAGAAATTTTCACGATTTTATCGCGAATAAATCGTGAACTTTTAAGAATTCGCGATTTTTCTGACTAATTTCTCGCGAAAGTAAATTATTAAGTATAGGGATAGTTAGTTAAGCATAGCATATAGTTTAATATTTATAAATAATTCATCATGTAAATAGTAAGTATTAGTTAGTAATATATAATTATAATTATTATTATTATTATTATATTATTACTTCTTATTTAGTAATATAAGTAGTAATGTACGTGTATACAATATGTAATATAAGTTAGTATTTTTATAATGTTGAATGAATTTATTGATCCTCAGGGAATACAATACTGCAAATTTTTTTTTTATTTCCAATATTTTACATTATTGTGATGGTGGGCGAAGCCGTGAGAAGTCTAATGCCGACCATCTTCGGCCCGACTACCAGGCGATTATGCGCGCTGAGAAGGTGGCACGCACGCGGTATTGTAGCTCGCGAGAGACAACTCGTAGGGGTGAGCGTGGCACCACTGGCAGAAAATGTTTAAAATAGAATAAATAAAAGAGGAAACGGACATGAACTTTATTTTAAATATGGTTTTATTTTGACTGCTTAGTCTGTCTGAGGAGGAGGGAATATATTCACAAGCCCTCGAAACGTCAGCAAAATATTGGAAATAAAAAAAAAATTTTCCAGTATTGTATTCCCTGAGGATCAATAAATTCATTCAACATTATGAATAATTAAGAAATAATTAATTCAACAACTTATTATTAGTAAATATTTTATTTAATATCTTTTAATATATAATTAAGTAATAATATATTTTATTTAATAACATTTAATAAATAATTATTAATTGTTCTTTATACATTTAAACAATATAAAAATCACGAGAGCAAGGAAAGTTTCAAGGAAACTCCATTTCATCATTTTTTTTTTGCACGAACTTGTGAATAAATCTAACCTTACTTTTCTAAGATACGGCAGCTCCGAACGTTAAACGATGGAGTGACACATGCGCAATACTGCGCCTACGCTTCGAATTTGTAATTTGAATTTTTTACGATTTTTTAGCGAAAATTTACTCTAAAAATTAACTAAAAGTTTTATTAAAAATCCTACTTATTATTAGTGAATAGACTAATTTTGCTCGTGAAATTTCTAACAGGGTATACCCTATACTCTATACTGCATTCGCCCATTCGCTCTTACTCTCTACTATACATGCATGTATATAAGTACACGTATACATCGATTGCCAGTAGTCGTTTGCTCGTTTGTCGCGCACTATTGTATTCCTCGCGTCTTTTTATTCACGCGCCTCGCGCATCTACCTATACACGCACTGCACGTCGCACACGCTCGCAGCTCTCTTTGTGCGCAGAGTCGGTCATTCCTTTATTTTTTTTCCCCGCCCCTTGGAGCACGCGCGACGTTGGTTGGTATATATATACTGCGTGAAAAGCGTACGCACACTGCAGCTTTTATTCTTTGCGCGCGTCTCATGTATGGACGAGTACTTGGAGGTTGTTTTGAATTATAGAGGAGCCGTGGTAGTAGTAGTAGTAGTGGTGGTAGTAGTAATAGCGCGGTCAACGGCCCCCGTGGGCCGTGAGATCTATGGGAAAATTCTTGGAGTAGGTGAAACGGATTGTTTTCTTTTTAGTGCTTTTATTGTCTTGATTTGACGTGGCGGCATGAACTCATTAGGATGCGGTCTGTGCGTTGCGGGATTTTAAGAAATTTTAGCTTTCTTTGCCAAGGAAATGAAGCCGAATTTTTTTTGGCGATGGTTTTTTCAAATACTGATGCTTTTACACGATAAATTGTTTAGAGGCTTGCAGTTCTAGTTATGTATAGTTATATTGATGTAAATATTTTCAGAAAACAATACACGCATTATTCACATTTTCGTATATAGATTGTAATTTTGTTCCTAATTCATGATTATGAACTAGCTAGAAAATGGAGCACCAGCTGCATAAACCAGCTTCCATTCTAAAAAGCTTTACATAAACTTACCTAATTCCCTTTTCTCTTCCTCAGTTGCTTATCAATCACGCAAACCTCCATCTCTCTCTCTCTCTCTCTCTCTCTCTCTCTCTCTCTCTCTATCTCTCTCTATCTCTCTCTATCTCTCTCTCTATCTCTCTCTCTGGCGGTCCTGAAACACCTCCTTGAAATCGATCCTTAGCCACCCAGGGACTAAGCTTGTGCGAAAAGTACGTCACACTAAGGGCAGGCGGAAGAGTTTATATTAACTTACTTTGTCCTGTCCTCTATACATCGTTCTAAAGTATGAGTGTATTTTTAGCGTGAGTGAACTTATGAATAATTGAGTTGAGTGAATGTTTTTACTTTAATTTTAAATGTCATGTACGACAGATATCGGTTGTTTTGTAATTTTTTTTATGTATATTTTTAATATAAGACATTCAGTGATATTAATTTTAGGTTTGAGTATTATTTTAAGACTGATTAAGACTGATTTTGAAAGCAAGCCTGTAATATCACAGTAGGAATAAGTGCAGTATAGAAATTATAAAAGACTGATCGAAAATGTACCATGTATTGTATGAAATTTATGTACCAATATTTTTTTTTGTATACTTATAAAAATAAACGAATATCTATCTATCTATATATACCTCTCTCTCTCTGTCTCTCTCTATCTCTTTTTTACGGTGTTAGGAGTGATGAGCACATCACCCCCTATAGAAAGCGGCTGGGCTGGTTGCGCGTTGACAGTCGGAGGATGTATTTTGCTGCCATTTTAATATATAAAATCCTTTGACTCAATGAACCAAGTTATTTAACGGCATTTTTCAGTAAACACCAGTCCAGGTGCACTAGCAGGGGTGATGCACAAGAACTCTCGGTGCCAGGAGTGCGCACGGAAACTGGTATGAGATCTTTCCAGGTCAATTTTGAGCGCTTCTGGAACTCTCTCCCAGGCAATCTGCACAACATTCCATCTTTGCGCGGATTTAAGACGGCGATGCTTAAACACCTTCTCGACCTTGATGCCTAGTCATCCAGGGACGGAGCCTGTGACCTCATTCCGTAATATGCACAATTTTTAGTGATAAACTGAATGACTTACATGTCGCACTAGGGGCAATCGAATAAGCTGTATGTTAACTTATTTCGTTTTATCCCCTATACATTGATTTTAAAGTGTGAGAGTATTTATTAGCGTGAGTGTGTCGAGGAATGAATGAGTAGAGTGAATGATTGACTTTTTATTTTTTAAATGTATTCTTATATGATAGATATTGACTGATTTTAAAACTTCTGTTTATTTGTATTTTATGTGACGCGCTGTGATATTAGTAATAGGTTTGCGCAATATTTTAAGACTGATTTGTAAATAGTTTAGTTTATCTGAATAAGCAAATCTGTGATATCATAGTAAATGCAATAATAATCTCGACTGGATGTAATTTTATTGTAATTTTAAAGGAAAATATGTGTAATACTTAAAACTATATATGTTATACTTTTTGTAAATATTTATAAATAAACAAATATCTCTCTCTCTCTCTATCTCTGGAGTTAGATTTGGAGTGAGTGTGTATTGACGACTGGGTTGAGCGTGTATTGAATGACTGGGTTGAGTAAATGTTCTTTTTATTTTTAAATGTTTGTAAGATAAATATTGACTGCTTTGTGATTTCATTTATTTGTATTTTTAATCTAAGACACTTTGTGATATTACTTATAAGGTTTGAGACATATTTTAAGACTGATTCTGAGACTGATCAAGTTATTATGCTTGTGATATCATAGAAAGACTGAATGCAATTTCCTATAAGACTGATAAAGCGTATTATTGTAAAAGTTATTATCTGAAATGTATTGTTATACTCGATTGTTATGTCATTTTTGTATACTTATACAAATAAAAGAATATCTATCTCTCTCTCTCTCTCTCTCTCTGTCTCTGTTACTCTATTTCATCGCGATCTCCACGGACTTTCCGGAAAACCCAAACACGTAGTGTCCGCAAGCGTAGAGGGTATATTGAATGCAGGCTTTAGTCAGCCGCCAGAGTAGTCGTTGCGTTAGCTTACGCTCGGCGTACAATTCGAGCAATTCGGTAAAGGATTACCGCGCGCACACGCGTAGAGGCTCAGTGCAGAGAGAAAGAGATACGTATACCTATACGTGCGGCGGGCAGTAAATAATTTCGAACCGCGAGCGCGTATCGATCTACTTGCTGCCAACACTAAACTGTACGTACCTATGTACCGAAACGAATGTCCACAAAGGACAAGTCTGCCTACGATTCTCACTATAGCTTCTATGCAACTACGCTCTCTCTTGTCCTTTTTTTACTGCCATTGTTGCTTTGTTCTTTTTTCCTTTTTTTTAGTTTCTTTTAAGCGCTGCGATGTCGACTGCGCGCTTCGTTTTTCTCTCGGTCTGTATGAGTCGGCCTTTTGCTGCGATGCTCAACTTATATATATGTATATGCGAGAGCGGCGTATACGCGAGCCGATTCTGTTATTCTTTTTTTTTGTCCTGCGTTGCGCGGAAGAGGGCAGAGCTGTATACTGTACGCGGTGAGTTCGGACTGTTCGGAGTGCGCTCTACGGATCGGTGGCTATTAGCGAGGGATTTCGCGGACTAGTTGTTTCGTGGATGGGCGATTCGCGATCGATGCGCTGGAGTGTTTCATCTTCATCATCTGCTCCAAAATGACAGCTAATTAAGCCAAATTAAATTTAGTGTCTCCCGCGAGTCATCGAGCTACTGCATCGGGAGCAGCAGCAACACATAATCATGTCCTCGCCCGGAGGACAATAGCGGGCCAAGTTGAACGAGGAGGACGTGGATGTAGCGGCTCTCTCTCTCTCTCTCTCTCTCTCTCTCTCTCTCTCAGTTCGAGATGGCATTATTTTGCAGCCAAGTAGGTACTGACTCCAGTGTCCGGCGAATGTGCCAAGTTTCTCTGCATATAGGTACGTGCGTTGATAATCGCGAGGATTCTAGTCAAATTCTAGTGCCAGCTGATGCTAAGAACCTGTGTCAAAATAGTCGTGTGCATCGGCCCCGCGTTACGTGACTATATCTTCTCGTGCTCCTGAATATCTGAATAATGGATAATGGATTTCCAGAATTGTAAAGCCGTGACGTTATGTTAAATTAGAATAAAATGATAATTAGCTTGGTTATGTACTTTTCTAAAATTAAACATCAAGCTTTTTATTCTTGCTCGATAATCCAGTATATAGAAATATGACAAAAAATATTTTTACTGCCTGCAAATAGGTATAAACTAAATCAATCTGTAAGTCTTAAGATATGTTTTTGTTTTTGTAAAACTTCTCTGTACTACGTCCAAGTATAATTTTTATAAGTATTGTATTTTTATTAATGATTATTTAGCCTGAAGAGGAGGGTACACTTTAATAAGCCCTCGAAACGTCGCAAAATTGAAAATAAAAACTTTTTGCCCTGTATTCTATCATGATCAGTAAATTCGTTACACCAATGTGATAGACTAAATTTCTTTACATATAAGTATTATATTCATTTATTTGAACTGTGGCATACAAAACATTACGCCGACCCGTTGCTAAACGGCAAGACTTGTTTTATATTTTTTCGTTAACTTATAAATAAGGCTATTTAATTTATGAGCAGAGAGTGTTTAAGACCATAATTTCATAAGTCATTTTTTAAAATAACAAAGGAAACGGTAGAAATAATAATTTAGGGCGCAGCAAGGGCGAGGGTGGGGCGCGCTGAGCGCCGAGAAAATCCAAACAATGAAGCGGAATTCAAATCCGCTCGAAATTTTGGGGCCTCTAATCTACAGCGAAGTGGAACGAGATGTAGCTCGTTTCATATATTATATGTAACTCGTTTCAGATGCAGCTATGACTTTAATTATCATAACCCTCCACGCTTAATTCCTGCATTCCACGAATATCTCGCAAGAAAAAATAAAAAAGGGCTGGACAACGACACGCACTGCGCTTCCTATAAGTATTCAATTTCGCGCATCAAAATATAAAGTTGAGCATAGCGGTGGCCCGCTCGCAAAGGACCGCACACACGTCTTGTCTCGGAATTTACTCCCGCAGAAGTACAGAAGGCTGCATCAGCCGCGAAAACTACATAGGTATATCCCTATTTTCGGGATAGTCGGGCGTATTATTTCCCGCGCGTCTCTTTATCACGACGAGCGACGACCGCCAAAGTTGCGCACCCTCGAACGAAACAGAGCGAAAATGTACCTACGCGACAGGATACGAATTTCGTATGGGTTCGTCTCGAAAAAGTAGGACGGCAATTGTGCGCGAGAGCGAGCCGCCTTTTCTACGTGCAGATCCGCCTTTATTATGCCGGGCGATAATAATTCAAGTTTGAGGGACTGCTGAACTATTTTGGAGTCGAAGAGGTCTAAGAGAATGAGTAAAATAGGGAGGGAGGAAGGGGCAATGAAGAGAGGAGAGGTTGGATTGGATACTATTGAGTGAAGCATTTGCTTTAAGGAAACGCACAATGAGCAATATAAGAAAGATATTGTACGGGTTTCTTTTTGCGGTACTTTTGCCTCTCATTTAAATATATAAGCTTCTGTAAATGCATATTTCTGTATATAAATTGTTCCTTTTATACAATTTTCCTCGCATATCCGTGTAGAAAAGATTAGCTAAATTCGCATTATAGAATGTGAAGCTGATGAAAAAAATCTTAGATCGACTCCGAAACATCTGTGCAAACTACAAGAATTATTGAGAAAGTATTTTTATACAAATAAAATATATTTTTATAGTGCAGTTGAAACTTGGATTTCACAATTAAATTTCTTTTACTTATACTACTTTTTTCATCTGCACATTCGAAAAGTTTTCAGTGATATCACCAAACAAATTCGACAAAAGCTAACAAGAAGAGAGACTTTATGCATTTATCGCACGAATAAACATAGCAAAAAAAACCATGTATAGAGCTATGCATAGAGCCTTGAGCGCGCGTCACTCGAATTGCGTAACGATATTATTCCAGCGCGGAATCCTGTATACACTGCTCGCATCTAGATTAGACGAAATTCGCATCTGCATAATATGCGGATGGAGGACTTTATTACGAAAACAATTGTCGAGGTCTTCCAGCTGAGCTTTTCCTCTCGTCGACTTCCACACACACACAAGTGAAGCATGACCAAATTCAAACGACACACATGCATTTTACAATTAATACCTAAATTAGTAATGCAAGCTTAATTTATCACAGACAATTGAAATCATTTTTAAAAATTAGCATACAAAACTGCCATTTTTATTTAGAAAACATTAATTAATTATTCGTTAGAAGTTAATTCACCAGAGTGTCCATAAGCATTAAATTCATTTTTCCAACAATGATTGTAAAAAAGCACGTTAAAAGAAAAATAACAACCTTAAAGAGGTTCTATAGTGAATAGAAATAACGCTAAAAAAATGATGAAATTTTGTGCACAGGTTAAGTTTTATATAAATAGCATCCATGCCAAGTTTCAGAAGGCTAGGGTACCTTGGAACAGAGAAATAAATATTTTAATTTTTCACTGTTTAACATAGGCTCTTATGGAAAAATGCATTTCTGTCGCATTCATTGATGTATTACAAAATAATTGACGCTAAGATTGGATCGTAATTTTTTCAAATGATATAATAATATTTAAGGATTCTGTATTAATTTAAAAAATACTTTGAAGGTACCTAGAATATTAACAATAAATTGAGAAATAAGAAAGAATGTTATCCAGGTCGATATATTATTTACTAAATAACCTCTAAAATATTTTCTGTTGAAAATGATCCTTTCAAACTGTGTGAAAATCTACTTTAGTATCTAATGAATAATATTAAATATGAATTTTTTCAATTTTCAAAAAATCATAACAGACATTTGTCAAAAGAAAAACATAAATATGCGCAATTTGTTTTATATTTTTTAAACCCTGCTAACGATATTTCGAAGTTGTTTAAATAATACTACATGTTTTCACATAGATTCAAGAACGTTGATAAATTTTTTTGCACATTTTCATCATTAATTCTTTGAGCAATAGCTATTTTAAACTATATAGTACAATATATATATATATAGTAATAGTATTTTTAAACTGCGCGGAATTAGAGCAGCGGCCGCTCGTCTCTCTCTCTCTATATCTTTCTTTTTCACATTTTGACTAGCGTAGTTACTATATAGAAACTCCTCAATTGTTGCAAAACTCCAGTCCTGGAAAGTTAAATAGAGTTTTATCTACGAGCAATCCAGTCGCGCACTACTAAATTCGAATGAATAAAGTGATAAGTATCAATTGAAAGTGATGGATTCACAGAGAAAATTGTCAGTACGCTATTTATATCGCTGATTTACATGCGTCCGAAGCTGACAAGTCGGCACCTTCGTACCTATAATACTTTCACATCTCGATTCATTGCGTATATTATGAGAGTATAACCAGAGAGAGCGAGAGAGAAAGAGAGAGAAGCGGTTATGCAAGTTCGATTAATGGGCTCGTGTTAAGATTTTTGTTCTTTACTGGCGCGACGTGACGAGAGGAGCGAACATTGTCGAGTCGTCGAGTCGGTCCGTTTTATCGATGACAGTTCATTGTCTTTTGAGGACACACGAGACAATAAATGAGAATATTAATGAACCCAGCCGTTAGTCGGGGGGCGAAACGCAATTTTATTATTATTATTATTTATTAAACCAGAAAAAATTACACGAAGCAATTTCTATAGAGGTAAACGCAGTTACCTGTACATATTTTATACTCTCATTTTATTTTTGATAATTTTTTATACTTTCCAACAATTGTGTACTCATCTCGTGGAGTTGTTAGACTGAATACGTTTTAGGAAGCCCAACTCACAGCTAAATATGAGTTTAAATTTTGTGCTGGATGACGATCAATAGATTCTTTCGTATTTTGAATTTATTGTATTTGATTAAATTATTTCATACAATTAGGACACATATTAAGCAATAGATTCTTTCTTATTTTGAAGAATTGTGCAGCGATAATTGAATATGCAACCTTTGATTCATTCAAAAGATTCGCATTATTAAATTTACAATAAATTAAAATATGCTATCAGGAAAGTCTTTGTAGACATCGGTCAAAAGTATTTTTAAATTATCAAACATTCAGAAGCATAAATGAAGATGTATTTTGAACTCAAATGAATTTTCAAATAAAGCAACAACCGATCACATTGTGCGCGCATTTATTTCTCAAAACACACTAGTGTAGTAAGTCATGTACAAAAACTCAATAACCTAAGTAAAAAAAAAAACAATCGAAGGAAAGTAAAGTCTCCAACTCCCATCCAAATAATCTCTCTCTCTCTCTCTCTCTAAGACGCTCTGTGATATTACTTTTAAGGTTCGAGACATATGTTAAGACTGACTTTTGAGACTGATCAAGTTATTATGCCTGTGATATCATAGAAAGACTGAATGCAATTTATTATAAGACTGATAAAGCGTATTATTGTAAAAGTTTACTATTTAAAATGTATTGTTATATTCGATTATATCATTTTTGTATACATATACAAATAAAAGAATATCTATCTCTCTCTCTCTCTCTCTCTCTCACACACACACGCACAAACAGCACGAATAATAACACATACGCAACTCCCCACACACGCGACGTAATCGCGTCTCATATGCACTGAGCTTTCAACGGTTACCTCTCTCTCTCTCTCCCTCTCTGACATACAATATGACGTACAATAGTGCGGCACCAACTCCTCTCACAATGCGACTCTCCCGCCCGCTACTCCATTATGTACCGGACAAACTCACGAGAGAGAGAGAGGGAGAGTCGGAAAAGTTAAGTATCCCATCGCGCGCGAGCACGAAACTCGTGGTCCCCTGGATTTTCGAGGTCGAGTTCGCCGCACTTCCGAGTGTATATTATATGCGTGTAGTTGGCTTTGTCGGGACAAGGCGCAAATATGCGGGAGTCAAGCGGTGCGCTTTCTTGTACCCGAGCTCTCGGCTTTACACTCTGTAGGAATTACTGCAGCGGCAGCCGCGACGGTGGCACAGGGTTTCCAGAGATGGGCGTTAGTAGCGGCGCTTGATGAGCAGAGGGAGAGTTTGAAAGGGAGAGATGCTGGCTGCAGTGCAGAGTAGGTATTGGCGTCTAGGTGGCGCGGTGACTATTTGAAAAGCCAGTGCACACCGTCCACGCGTAGTTTCATTGATTTACTTACTTCTCTTCCAGCGCACGCTTTCACTATTGGCCTGTTATGCTGTTGTTTTAATTTTTACTTTTTTCAATTTGCTTTGGTCGGTTTTCGTACGATGACCATAAGTGCTTTAGTTTACTGTTATTATTGAAGTGTGCTACTGTATAAATCACTACGTAAAAAATAATTTTAAAGTTGAAAATAATTTATTGTTCGATTTTAATGTACAACATAAATTTGAGAAAGACTATTGATCTCCTCGAGCCAAACAATTTAAGCTCATATTTTCCAGTGTAGGTTTAATGTATTGGAGACAGTCTCTTCAAACCCTACATCTAAGAGAATATCTTTCTCTCAGAAGTGAGTACTGAAGGCACTTGTCTCTACTATAATACATGTATCATGTTCAGGTTATAAAGACACCATCCCAATGGCATAACATTTTGCGGTTAAGATTGGATTGTCTATATCGTTTTAGTGATGAGCCCAGCAGGCTACTCGGAGCGAAACGCAATTTTCATATTACATACCTTTATTTTTCCAACATTTATATTTATAAACCTTTTTCTTTATAATTCTTTCTCAGAATTTTCTGAAATTTTATTCCCCGTATACTCATTAAGTGGAGGTTTGAAGACACAGTCTCTAATACAGAACACCTTCACGGGAAAATATGAGTATAAATTCTTTGGCTCGAGGAGATTAATAGTCTTTCTCAAATTTATAAAAAATTATTTTGCTAAATTAAAATTTTCACGCAACTATACTTAATCCTCTCATTGATCATTAAATCAATAACTATGTACGCCAAATCAACAAATGTAATTCGCGCGATCAAGAATAACGCGAATGAATTTTTCGCGGTATCTCCGCTATAAGAGAATACTCCACACAAGGCCAAACAGGATCCAACCTGCAGTAAATAAAGTACGAAATAATCCAGGTAGGAAATCCGATCCCTCATCAGACTAGACGGTAAATCTCGTCGCAGGTGCCTTTCGGACTTTCGGACCAGTGTCCGCGAGACAATAATACGACCTGGTATGCGTGTGTGAGCCATTCCGAGGATGGTGACGCAATATAAGTAACCACGCGCAGCGGTTTGGTGTAGGACAGTCCAGTTTTCCGTGCAACGCCGAGGCGGTGGAGGTTTCGAGTTGGAAACCACGAGAATCTTGCTTTTTGCGTCAATGAGCTACTCGGCCCTCGACTCGTGCGCTTGTACGAGTTTTTTCTTGCGCCGCCGCTTTCTTTTTTATCTGTGCACAGGCCGTTCTCTTTTTTGCAGATGCAGTAATGCGAGCTAGGACAGTTATGGGGATAAAACTTGTGGATTAGCGTTATGTATGTAGAAGGTTCATTAGTTTAAGTTTGTCGGTTCTTTCGTATTGTACAATGAATGAGCTTTTAAATAGCAATTCATATTTTCTTTTTGCTATAAATGAGAAAATCTATGTGCTATAATATTAAGTAGTAACAGACACAAATCTCGAGACATTGCAAAGTAATTTATGATTCCGTGAACTTGACCTGAATTTTTTGCTCATAAAACTTTTATTTGAATAGATTATTTGCAATTGTATGTATGTATAATTTCCTCAATAATGAAATCTTACAGCCACAGTAGGATCCTCGTTTTAATCATTAATTTTATTTGTTTACTGTACGTTCCACGCCTTGGCGCATTTTAGAGTGAGGTACACGATATTGTTTTACGGCAGGTATTTTAATATTTTAAATCTATCATAACATTTTTTAATATATAGTTCTACAGTAACGAATTATTTAGCAAGCTCCATCCTGCGAGCTACAGGAAGTCAAAGCAGCCTTGAACAAACGCTTTTTCCAATATAGATAAAATACTTTGAACGCCCGTAACTAAAGTCGCTCAGTCGATGCGGAAATTGCGCGAATAAAAATTTTCTAAAAATAAATTGCTTAAGCGAGGCAAAAAAACATGCATTTAATAATATCACCTACTCTTGGTCACGTAAACTACGCCCCGTTCAAAACGACAAATACAGCAAATCGCATTGAATAAACGACAAAAATAAAGACGAAAGCAGCTACTCGTTCGTGCGACAAAGAGATCGAAGCATATTTTCTAGAACCAAATAAAATTGCTTTGGTCTTGCCAGTATTGAGACGGAGAGACAAGCGCTCAGCCCACGTCGACACCAACCGTGCCGCTTCAGACAGTCGAGCTATGCCCTCCAGAAGTTTATCTGCAGGGATTTGTAGATAAATCTGGAGGTCATCGGCATATAATATGTGCTTGACCGCCCCACGGTCAAAAAGGTCTTTGAGGTCATTGATGTAGAGACTGAAGAGCACAGGCCCGAGCATCGACCCCTGTGGTATACCCAAATTGGTCTCAACCCACGAGGAATAACCATCCTTAGATAAAACGCGCTGTGTGCGGCCTTGTAAATACGATTTAATCCACAGGAGTGCGGTCCTCGAGAACCCGAGATCGCGCAATTTGCTCAACAGTCTTGAAGGAGAGATGGT
>UELU01128454.1:0-11495 GCA_900490025.1 Megastigmus dorsalis
GGGCAACACTATGTGTGTCCAAGAATAAAGAGCCCATTGCACCTTTGCTGGCAATCATAGCAAGGCTCAAACTGTTACAATTCTGTCAACGGTTTTCTTGTACAAAAAGAATTATTTCTTAGAAATTAGTAGATATAATAATATATACCGCCAACACTATGTGTGCCGGATAAATCTTTTCTTGCGAGTTTTTCTTGAGCAAAAAATGAATTTAATTATTTTATATTATTGAATGCTTGTAGCTATTAGTTGCACAATTTTTTGTATTATTTTAGAATTTTTATTATACATATTCCCTACTAGATGCCTGAATTGCCTATACCGCATTATCGGCATATTCGGGCAGGGAAGCGATCCCTAGCGCCATCTCCTGGCAAAAGAAAACGAAGACGCCGGGGCCTCGCGAGTGGTTTCCACCTCTAGACTTGTAAGTCTATGACGGTGCAATGCGCGGGCCGACGCATCGTCCGTTTCGCTCGCTACTGCTTCCAATAATTTGGAAAAATTAGGTCGCCTGTGCATGTACGAGGATGCGGTAACGCTTTCTTATTAAAATGCCGAGAGTCCTCTTCTCCTTGATTCATGAGTAAGTACCTATATTTTTTATAATAAATATTTTTTCATGGCCCACGTGCCGATAACCCCACCGACATCCCCTTAAGAATCTATTTAGATTTTTGATTTCAGATGATCCGTTGGTGAGATATCGTGTCGACAGTCAAACAAAAGAACAATTTTGAGGCGACCATTTTATCAAGAAAATCCGTAAAAAAAAAATTTTTATATCTTCAAAATGTGTATTTTAATATGTAAAAAGTTTGAACAATAAAGATTATTTTTTGTATGAAATAAAAATTATTGAATAAATAGGGCAAATCCACCGCAAACCTGCCTTAATTATTTTTTTTGATTATATGAAATCTATTAAAATATATTTTATTAGATTGTTTGAAATTTATTGTAAATTTTTTATGGTGAACGTTTTCTAGTCAACGTTTGAATAGAACGTGGACGTTCAAGTTGTGTTCACTATTACAAAGCCCTGTAAATGTCCGTTAGTTTTCTATAGGAGACAATAGAACGTGACAAACTTCCAACGCAGCACTATTGAACTCAGTTTACTCAGAATTGAATTGAAGAAAATAGATGCGGCAAGTCGCAGTAGACTTGGAGTTTGGATAAGAATACAATGGTGTAGCCAGAATTTATGTAAAATTATTGGTTGAAAAGATAAAAAAATTATTTTCTCAGAAAAATATTTTATGAGAATTCTTTTGTCATATTCTTGTAGACGCGATAAAAATAAGTCGAAAGGTATTTTTTAGTTAACAGAAACATTTTTGTTCATTTGTAATAAGTATTGTTACTATTTATTACTCGCGATCGTTAGCGGAAGTGCAGGGATAAAATGGCCGCTGATCTGGATTTGTACAGGCTCTGGAGTGCGGCAACTTCACTCGACTGTCTGAAAACAATAACAAAGGCAGTTGACACCGGACACGTGGAATTTGCAAATTACGAGGTTACTTTGAAAATACAAATGGTTGTTCTGACATTTCGACTTTCGTTCATATTGTAATTAAGATGCAATAGATGGCGGCAAATGAATGCTTTTTGATTTGCATTATTTTAATACTTAAATTGAAAAGCTGTAAACAATATATAATGCCGTTATAATTAATATAGCAATATAAATAGAATTTTGTTATTGACTTGTGTTAGTTTAATATAATAAAATTATAGTAAATAGGATCTAACTTTAAGGCTCATAATGATTATTATTATGTTAACAATCATAGTCATTATTACGTGGTTGAATAGCGAGCAGAATACAAAACAATAGATAATTTTATAATTTTCGTATTGCTGAGATCCAGTATTTAGACGAAAATCGACTATTAGCTGCAGATACTTTTGCTTTAACGATCGCACACGATTCAGCAAATGAATATCTGTTAATTAATAATAAATTATACGTATCAAATTAGTTAGATAAAAGAAAAAGACGTTTATTATAAGTATATTAGAAAAAAGGAATATCTACTAAGAGCAAAATCAATTAATATAATAATAAAAATGAGATTAGAACATATGAAAAACTATAAAACGATTATAAGTATAAATTAGAATTTAATTGAATACAAAATCGAAATATAGTGCGAGCGAGAGCAAAACAATGCGAGCGCCAGATTTGCGTACCATACGCACACATACTCACACACAATCAAACCGCGAGAGAGATACGCGCGAATCAAGCGTACACCTGTGTGAGCAAGGCACATCGACGAGCCGTCCAGGAGAGAAGGAAGTCGCCAGATGTTCCGATCATCGAATAGTATATAAACACCGTCGGAATCAAAGCGAGACACGCACTCTTGTATCAACTCCTCTACTAGAATATACTCCTCATAAATTATAACATCCTTCTTATTTATTTTTCCGATTACCTCAAAGCTCTGTCGACTAGTTGCTCGCTTAGTACAAGCGGCAACGAACTCGTACAGAGTAGTAAAAGCAAGCGCGCTTTATCCTCGGGGCTGGCCTGGAGAACGTTGCGTTCTCCGGTGAACCCGCTGTACTAGTGATAGTACTACAGAGTGACACAGCCCCAACGTACTACTTTGCGAATCAGTTTTCTCGGAACTGGATAGAAAAACAAATGTGCAGTAGGTCCCATTCGATGTTAAGTTGTATGTAGAATTGTATGGTATAGCCAGAATCAATGTAAAATTTTTGGTTCAAAAGATAAAAATTTTATTTTCCGAAATAAATGTTTTTATGGAATATTACTGCCATATTCTTGTATACGGGATAAAAATAATTCGAAATAGTCGTTTTTGGTTAGCGATAATATTTTTATCCTTCCGTAATAAATATTAGAAATAAGCATTATTCATCGTCGTTGCCGAAATTGCGTGTCTAAGATGACCGTTCTAATTGGGTTCGTCGTCGTCACGTTAACGAGCGGCGAGCAGAGTGCGGTCACTTCACTCCTGTTTCCGATGATCTCGAAAAAAAAATGTTTTTAAGGTTACGGAGAATACCGACTACACGGAGTTTTGTCATTTTGTTGATATCGCCAATTGGGATAGATGGCGTTAGACGAATATTTTCAGCGTTGCGTTATTATTTTCAATCGCAAGAACATAATATAAAATAATTCAGTTATAATTTATATTATAACTAAACGATAAAAGTTTTACTAATTTTAATAATAATACTGTCGTAGATTTTTTCCTATTATCAAAAGAGGCATATACTAGATGAACTATTTTTTGAGCTTGCTTACTTACAGCTAATAATGATTTTTATCTGTCAGTTTGAATGATTATTAGAAGCTCGTTAGAAGCAAGTAGAGTACGAACCAACATAATTATTTTCTTTAAAGTGTAAAACTAAATTGCTCAATTTTAACCGCCGAGCGAATTTAACTTTGTAATAACACTCGTTCCTTTCGTTACTATTTTTCATAGAATGATTATTTTATGGAATATTTGTTTTTATTGTCGTATATCCGATTTTATTAGATAATTTTCCAAAATTTCGTATTCATCGTATTTGTTTGAATACTTAATTAATAGTTTACCTCTTTAAAATGTATTTTGCTGCATATTTGGTAAAGTTGACTCAGATTTTCCGATCTTATTGTTTTGCACAAAAAGCAATTTCTGAGAGTTCCATGTAAATCCAGGAACAGTAATATTTATATAAATAAATAAATAATTGATTGTATTTAGATAAAAATTAAAATGTAATATTGTTTTAGTAAAAAAGTAATAGTATTAGTGTTAATACTAATAGTGACAGAGATAATATGTTATATTTTTTCACTGACAATAAGAAAGATATTTAATAGAATAAATTGACTTGTGTATTTTATACATTATTGGTAATAGCCTAGCAAGTCATTTTAATAAATTAATTAAAATATTAATTCAAATATTCGAAGAATTATTTATATAGTATGTTGCTCATGTCTAATGACAAATCGAATGAAATTAGCTGTATTTGTTATATCTGGCCTATTCGACATATTTCTCGGCATGCTTTCTGCCATACCTTTCTCCATACTTCTAGGCATACTTTCTGCCATACCTTTGTCCGTACTTCTAGGCATACTTTCTGCCATACCTTTGTCCATACTTCTAGGCATACTTTCTGCCAAACCTTTGTCCATACTTAATTGCCCCTGTGACTAGTTATAGTATTTAAAAGTTGGCTGGTAAGTCGAAGTATGACACAGAATCTTGTAGTCACATTAAAATGATAGCCTTGGGAGATGCGGTCTTAATGTATGCGACTGTGGATAACTCACGTTTTTAGTCATAAAACACATAAAAGTACATGAATCTCAAATATTACAATTCGTGAACCTCTTTATCAGTTTAATGAGCGGGATTTAAGAGAATCTATTTAAAGGTTCGCAAACTGCAATGTCAAGCACCTGCACTACTATTTCGGATATTCTATATTCTATAACCTTCGTAGAAGAGTACATCTTGGCTGGGTATACTTTGCTCGGGAAATCTGAGTTAATTTTACTAAATATGCAGCAAAATACATTTTAAAGAGGTAAACTATTAAATAAGTATTCAAACAAATACGATGAATACGAAATTTTGGAAAATTATCTAATAAAATCGGATATACGACAATAAAAACAAATATTCCATAAAATAATCATTCTATGTAAAATAGTAACGAAAGGAACGACTGTTATTACAAAGTTAAATTCGCTCGGCGGCTAAAATTGAGGAATTTAGTTTTCCACTTTAAAGAAAATAATTATGTTGGTTCGTACTCTACTTGCTTCTAACGAGCTTCTAATAATCATTCATACTGACAGATAAAAATCATTATTAGCTGTAAGTAAGCAAGCTCAAAAAATAGTTCAACTAGTATGCCTCTTTTGATAATAGGAAAAATCTACGACAGTATTATTATTAAAATTAGTAAAACTTTTATCGTTTAGTTATAATATAAATTATAACTGAATTATTTTATATTATGTTCTTGCGATTGAAAATAATAACGCAACGCTGAAAATATTCATCTAACGCCATCTATCCCAATTGGCGATATCAACAAAATGACAAAACTCCGTATAGTCGGTATTCTCCGTAACCTTAAAAACATTTTTTTTCGAGATCATCGGAAACAGGAGTGAAGTGGCCGCACTCTGCTCGCCGCTCGGTAACATGACGACGACGAACCCAACTAGAACTGTCATCTTAGACACGTAATTTCGGCAACGACGATGAATAATGCTTATTTCTAATATTTATTACGAATGGATAAAAATATTATCGTGTAATTGAATTTCCCTTTTTCCTTATACGCAAACCAAATTCTCTAATAATCTGAAATTCAAATAATAGTAATAGAAATAATAATAAAGTAAAATCAAATGATCTTAATAGTAATAAAGAAATGAAAATAATAATAATGAACACAACAATTATAATAATATATAATTATATGTTGCGGCTGTTTTTATTTGTTTGGTGTTGGTAAAGAAAAAAAAGATCTAGGTTATGTTGTTAGTGGCTTAATTGCCGTATATTCAAAATTTTATACTCGTTCACATCTGCCCCGCCCTGACTCGAGGTATTATGCCCGAGCAAGTCGAGGCAGGTGGATTTTCTCCGCGCTAGAGAATGCGGCGTGAGCGAATGAGCTCCGCTCCCGATCGGCTTTATCAGAACACCTCGGTTCTCCCGATAAAGGCCGATCGAGAGCTGTTCCCACTCTCCTTCCTACCTCGACTTGCTACTGAGAGCGTGGGTCGCGTCTCCCACCTCTCCTGCTTATTTGATTGCTCTGCTGCATCTGAAACATAAAGGATAAGGAGGGGATTTATTGGTACTATAAGGACTGCGTTGAGGAATGTGCTGTGGAATGTGCCGTGGAATGTGCCCCCCTCCTCTCCGATTCGCCTTTTCTCAATATTTAATACGACTATCAACGAGGGGTAGGGCATGTATACAATCCTCGCGGTTATTATTTCCAAGTACAGTCCTTTTCATTCACTTTCTTGTATATATATATTTGCACAAGAAATTAAATGTGCCGATTGTACTTGAAATTCCTTTCCTTTTGCATACTCTGTGCTACCTGGACTCTGTGAATGAATTTATTACGTGTAATAAATAAATTCATTCACTCTTCGGCATCACAGAGTAATCTTTTATTTTATGATTTATAATATTTATAATTAAAAATATTTTATTTTACTCCTTCCTTTTCATTTATTTACTTTTTTTTTGTATTTACGTATCCGTTACATGGCCCCCCCGACCCCTTCGCTGGTTTTCCTTGTACAAGAAAATCAGTGAAAGGTCGTATTATTGGTGTTAGATACTATCGAGTTCAAGCATTAAATATGTCTATTATTATATATGTATTTTCTTTTTTTTTTTTTTTCTTACGTGTTGGTGGACTTGTCCATATCTCGCCCAGGTGGCAGCGAATTCCCGACGGAGTTGCCGGTCAAATTTCTCACGGAGCAGCAGATGTTCCCCCTCCGTGAGCGGCCTAGTTCCATCCCAGAAATCCCGGGGAGGTGTCGCTACCCTTTTTGTGGTCGGGGCATCCTCGATGGTTTCAGAGGGCCGCTTGCGGTGTCGCCAGGCTTTCCAACTGATAATTTCACCGCAACCATTATAATGGTTGGGAGCCTGGCGAATATGGTCCCTCTGACTGGCTGCCCCGGTCGTGCGAAGGCACCCGCTCCGTTTGGGTAGCTACTCCAGGAGGGATTGGAATTCCTCTCCTGGGACGCTGTCCCTCCTTGAAATGTTCCTCAACGGAGCGTGCGACCTTGCGCCCACCTTCCCGGTAAGGAATGGAAATTTTGGCCGGAGTAGTCTTCTCGACCGGACCCCCCGCCTGGACCTCCGCAACCCTGGTGTCTGGGAATGGTCCACCGGACACTTGTTGGGTGTTATCCTTCACCCAGACGCACTTGTAAACCTTCTTGATTTTCCACGTCGCGACGCGTACCTGGCGAAGGATCACCCGCGGCAGAGCTGCAAAATCGCACTTTGTTTTCGACGCGTTCATGCTGGCTGCTCGACTGGAGCTAGACTGACTTATAATTTCCGAAATTCTTTGTTTGTCGGTTTCCCCTTCCAGTTTTGGGTGAAGCGTCGGCGGGGTAGTCGGTTGTTCTTGTTTAATACGCGTATCAGAGTATGTGTTCTTTCTGACCTATCCTTCTCGTAGGAATGTCATTACTCTTGTGTCTTGTTTTGATTTTTGCTCAGGTACCGCTTCAAGTTTGATACATGAAATCGGCCTATTTCTTTTTCCGTTGCTCGGTCAATTAAGAAATATGAGGTGCTGCTTTTTTTTCGCAGCACTTCGTATGGCCCTTCGTATACAGAGAAAAATTTTGAAATTTCTCTGTTTTCCAAATTGGAGAGCCGATTCGTTTTAAGTAGGACTTGCTCTCCTAACTGAAATTCCGTAAAACACTGCTTCTTCATGCCATCGTGTTTTTCCTTCCTTTTTCTTCCCTTCTTGGAGATTATCTCATGAGCTAAGTATATTTTTTGCTGCAGAGGAATTTCTTCTTCCTCCTCGGGGGCAGGTGGCATAAACTTTTGCCATATTCTCGTGGGTTTTCTCCCCATGTGGAGCTCGATAGGCGTGAACTCCGTAGTTTCTTGGTGGACCTCATTGATGATTTCTTGTATCATCATACAATAAGGTTCCCACTCGGTATGTCTGTCACTGACGAAGGTGCGAAAGAATCGTCCGAGTTCCTTGTTTACTCGTTCGACTATGTTACTCTGCGGATGTCGAATTGATGAAAAAATCAATTCTATCCCCTCCTCCTTGAGTTTTACTTCCCACTTTTTCGAGGTGAATTGGGCACCATGGTCACAACAGATGCGTTTTGGCCGCCCATATTTCACGATATAATCCGAGAATATTTTCTTGATAACTGTCGCTGTGTTTTATATCCTATAAGACGACAAACTTGGAAAACGCATCTACTGTCACGAGTATGTTTTTCATACCTGCTCGTGCCGTAGGCAGCGGGCCAAGAAAATCTATTGACAACAAGTCATGTGGTCCGTTCGGCACTATGTTAAGTTGTGGTGCCGCACACGGCCTTGTAGCGTGCTTATTTCGTTGACACCGAATCACAGTATCTGATTAATTGATTTACCCTGTGTCGCAGCCTTTTTATGAAGAATTTCTCCATTAGCATTTTGCTTACTTTTAGTGCGCCAATGTGGCCGTAAGCCCCGTGCGTCTCTTCGATAAGGTCATTTATCAAATTTTGTGGCACAACAACCAAATAACGTCTATTTGAATTGATCTTGTACAGCACATTTTCGTACAGTACGTACGGTGGCTTTGAGTCTTTCTCACCCGTATGGGAGCTTCTTATGTTTGATATCGTTTCGTCCGCTTCTTGGAGCTTTGCGATATTTAGAATTTTTCCTTTCAGTCCGGGTGTGAAATGCTGCGTTCTTAAGAAGGCGATTTCTACCTCTCCCGGTTTCTGCCTTTCGCCTATTCCATAGATTGGATGGCGGCTTAATATGTCGGCGATTATATTGTATCGGCCTTGTATGTGCTCGATCTCAATATCATAGTCTTGGATACTTAATATCCAACGTCTTAGCCGACTGCTTGAAAATCCGCTTTTGAAAAGGAAAATCAATGCATTGTGATCAGTTTTCAAACATATTTTAGCTGCTCGGAGATATGTATTTAATTTCTCGAGTGCCCATATGATTGCCAGTAATTCCTTTTCGGTCGTGAAATAATTTAATTCCGGACCTTTGAGGGAGCGGCTTATGTATGTGATTACTTTCTCCTCTCCTTCCTCATTCAGCTGGGACAGAGACGCGGCGATGGCATAGTCGCTCGCGTCGGTGCGTAACACGTACGGCTTGCGTGGATCGGGGTGGGAGAGGCATACGTCTCTTTCGAACAATGCTTTAACGCGTTCAAATGCGCGCTCTTCATTGTCCCCCCATTCCCATTTTCTATTTTTTTTTAATAATTCGAATAGCGGGATCAACTCCTTGGAATGATTATTCGCAAATTTCGAATAGAAATTGATGAATCCGAGGTAGCCTTTCAATTGCTTTATGTTTCGTGGTCTTGGAAATTTTTTTATCAGGTCCACTTTATCGGATTGCGGGCGTAATCCCTCAGCCGATAGTATGAAACCTAAAAATTTCGTCTCTTTACATAGGAATTTACATTTCTTGAAATTCAATGTAAAGTTATTTCTTCTGAGTCTCTCAAATAAATCACTGAGATAATTCAGATGCTCGTGTTCATTTGATGAAATACAGAGCAGATCATCCACAAAATTTATGAGATGATCCCCGCTTCCCCGGAGGGCAATATCGAGCCCGCGTATCAACGCTGCACTGCTGATTTTCAGACCGAAAGGAACGACTTGAAACTCGTAAATCTTTCCTTCATGCATAAATGCCGTGTACTTCTTGGACTTTTCATCTAGCTTGATTTGCCAGAAGCTCGTGGTTAAATCAAGACTCGTAATAACTGCTGCATTTTGGCATTGCCTTAATAGATCGTCGATCGTCTGAGGTGATTCATGATCGTCGACTAGTTTCTCATTGAGTTTTCGTGCGTCTAAACATAGACGCACGGAACCGTCCCTCTTGATTACGGTCACGATCGGGCTTATGTATGAGCTAGTTGAGCGTTTGATGATATCCCCCTTAGCCCGAGCTGATTGATATTGCGTACCAGCTCCACGACCGCTCCACGACCACTCCACATAAACGGTCGTTCCGTCGCTAGCACCGCCCGGTATGCCTCGTCGTACTGCCCCCTCTCACGATTCAGAGAGACAATGAGTCTCTCTGCCGTAGTAGGACGTGGCATACGAGGGTATTAGCTGTGCCCCACGACCACCCTGAACGACCCTGGCGAACCTCGACACCTAATCAGGTGGACCCACGGATAGGGACAACGAAAGAAAGTAAATAAAAAATAAATAAAACAAAAATCCCTATATCGATGCGGATCCGAAAGACAAAAAAAAATATATAAAAAATACAAACTTTGGCCTGAATTCCAGGTGCAAGGAGAAGGCGAATGTATAGGTTCGCACTATGTTTTCTTGGTCCGTGCAATAAGATGCGACGTAACCAAGAAAGTCAATGCGCCCCGAAATACACTCCTTCGTCTACACTCACACGCGGAATCCTGGCAGGATCGCCATTGTAATTGAATTTCCCTTTCTCCTTAGACCCAAACCAAATTCTCTAATAATCTAAAATTTAAATAATAATAATAGAAATAATAATAAAGTAAAATGAAATGATCTTAATAGTAATAAAGAAATGAAAATAATAATAATGAACACAACAATAATAATAATATATAATTATATATTGTTGCTGTTTTTATTTGTTTGGTGTTGGTAAAAAAAAAAGATCTAGGTTATGTTGTTAGTGGCTTAAGTGCCGTATATTCAAAATTTTATACTCGTTCACATCTATCCCGCCCTGACTTGAGGTATTATGCCCGAGCAAGTCGAGGCAGGTGGATTTGCTCCGCGCTGGAGAATGCGGCGTAAGCGAATGAGCTCCGCTCCCGATCGGCTTTATCAGAACACCTCGGTTCTCCCGATAAAGGCCGATCGAGAGCGTTTCCCACTCTCCTTCCTACCTCGACTTGCTACTGAGAGCGTGGGTCGCGTCTCCCACCTCTCCTGCTTATTTGGTTGCTCTGCCGCATCTGAAACATAAAGGATAAGGAGGGGATTTATTGGTACTATAAGGACTGCGTTGAGTAATGTGCTGTGGAATGTGCCGTGGAATGTGCCCCCCTCCTCTCCGATTCGCCTTTTCTTGATATTTAATACGAGTATCAACGAGGGGCAGGGCATGTATACAATACTCGCGGTTATTATTTCCAAGTACAGTCCTTTTCATTCACTTTCTTGTGTATATATTTGCACAAGAAATTAAATGTGCCGACTGTACTTGAAATTCCTTCCCTTTTGCATACTCTGTGCTACCTGGACTCTGTGAATGAATTTATCACGTGTAATAAATAAATTCATTCACTCTTCGGCATCACAGAGTAATCTTTTATTTTATGATTTATAATATTTATGATTAAAAATATTTTATTTTACTCCTTCCTTTTCATTTATTTACTTTTTTTTTTGTATTTACGTATCCGTTACAATCGCTAACCAAAAACGACTATTTCGAATTATTTTTATCCCGTCTACAAGAATATGGCAGTAATATTCCATAAAAACATTTATTTCGGAAAATAAAATTTTTATCTTTTGAACCAAAAATTTTACATTGATTCTGGCTATACCATACAATTCTACATACAACTTAACATCGAATGGGACCTACTGCACATTTGTTTTTCTATCCAGTTCCGAGAAAACTGATTCGCAAAGTAGTACGTTGGGGCTGTGTCACTCTGTAGTACTATCACTAGTACAGCGGGTTCACCGGAGAACGCAACGTTCT
>UELU01128458.1:1845-110337 GCA_900490025.1 Megastigmus dorsalis
GAAAAACCTTGTGGGTATTTCGATGTAGGGGCGGGAAATTTAAATTTTTAGCGACTCCGACGTCCCCTTAAATTCTTTCTATTAATCATAATCTCTTTTTTTTTAAAAATCATCGAAGAATCGCTTCAAATTTCACAGTGCTCCCAATAAATATTATTAGATTAACATCTCCAGTGATTATTACGAAGCATATTTTCAGTGCATTTATACCTGATGAATAATATAAAAAACTATAAATGTTCGTGCTCAAAAATCAGACCCTAAGCCAACATGAAAATAGTCTCTTTGCAACTAAAAAAAAAGTAGGCACAGAAACTCGTAAATCCATTCGATTACACAAACACCGTTTAGACTGGATCGCGCGCGGCTGATTCTTTCGTGCAAAATTATTGCAGAAAAAAACCACACCGCACCACCGACGCTTCCACGCATAAATCCCGCAAGCTTTTGACCTTCGTGGTGAGTGCGATAGGCTTCGCCTCCTGCTCGCGTAGTCTTATTTTTACGGAGGCAAGAGCGCAACCATCTCGAAAATAGCCCGCGGGATTCACGCTTCCCGGCACGATTTTTCTTCGCGTTTCTCACGGCTTTTTCACACCGGCGTGCGAGCAGAAGCTCGTTGGTCCATTTGATGCGCGATTTCGATAATTATTATTGTGCGAGGTACACTCGCGCGATTCACAGTTATATGAGAGTCAGCCAAAACAAAATGCTCTTCTGGGAAAACGCGAGCCACTGTACTTGGCTAATAAAGCGGAAAAGCTAATGTTTTACGCCGTGTTAAATGTATGCGTGAGTGTTTGGAGGCAACAAGAAAGACATTGTTGCAGCTGAGAAACGGTGCTTTTGGGAATTTTCACCTGTTATGTGATAGTAATGGGATTTACAATTTTTTCTTATGCACATTAGTTTATATATTCAATTTTTAGCTGATTTGAATGTTTAATTGCAATACCAAAATATTTTGTTAATGTGTAATAAGTCTTAAATTTGAAACTAATTTAACTGTGATTTTGCTAGTAACTATTGTACTAAATAAAATTTCCATAGTGGATTTAGATAGTTAAAAAGTAAGATTTATTTATAATATTTTAATTGGTAGATTTTTGCATTGGAATAGTTATTTTAATAAAAATGCAGCTATCGACGAGAATAGCGATAAGATAGGATAGCGATAAAATCTTATCGATATTTGTCTATTAATTTTCCTTTCAATCCTCCTTAACTAAAAATAGTTCCAAGGTACGGAGAATTTTAGATTCAATAATATTGGTTAAATATATTTTTACAAGGGTGACTCGAGTCTTGACTATTCCTTTGAATATTTTTTTTTACTTTTTATTACATTCTCTTGATTTGGTAGATCTTGGTACTCTTTTGAGTAACAAATCTTAATCAGCTACATTTAGTAAACATTTATGTGATAATTAAGAAGGGCTCAGTTAGAGTAGAACGTTGTAGTACCAGTTAGTGGGTAATTCAGGTGTAGTTGCCCAAATTTATAATAAATAACAATTTTATTTCAATTTATTAAATACTAGTACTTTTTTCAAAAGTACGTATTAATTGTAGATATTATAGTAGATATACGTATAATTAATAGATATTATATAAACAAATAAAATAATTTTTTGGTATCAATTAATATGCTATAAACAAAAAGATATATAATGGCCCAAGCAGTCAAATTTAAATGACCGCTGCTTTTCCCTACATCAATATATATATATATATCATTACCGAAAATATAAAGATACAAAGAGATAGTTATTACAAAATAGGTTGAAAATAGCTTGGAATACTATTATTGTTTTTATTTATTAAAAACTCTTCAATATTCTTAAATACTTGGTTATAAAAAACTTTAAAGTTCCACTCTCCTATTTTAACAATAATTTTAGTATAAAAATAAATGGCAGTGCGCCAACTAAAGTGACAGATTTAATTTAGGCATTAGCTGGTCGATTGTAAGTTTTATGAAATTCCTGTTTTTCCAAATCGATAATTTATTTAAGGTTCTCATAGTATATAATTTTCAAGGAACAAATACCTATTTTAGCTTAATATTGACATTTATATTTCTGCATGAATGAAAATTCATAATAGGTGAAAGGCTAGATTGATCATCATAGAACGTATATAAACAAAAATTAAAATCATTTATTTTTGCGACGTTTAGAGGGTGTATTAATAACTTATACACTCCTCTTCAGGTTCATAAGACTTATAAATTGTTAAATAGTCATAAGACTTATATACTAATACATTAATTTAGTTCATTTGATAAACCGTTAATCTTAAAACGCTGTAACTCACGAAATCAATATTAAATTTATAAATGAAAATTCATTTAACAATTTATACTTGATCAAAAACTTTTGAGACTCCACTTGATTTTAGAGTCTAATTATTATTAAAGATTATCGTAGTGCAACGTTATTAGAATTATAATATAAATATTGTTAAAACAAAATTGTATTTTAATTAATGACATTATATAAAATCATCATTGATATAATATTTCTCATCGATTTCATAATTTTATTATTTCAAAAATCATTTGTCGTTGTCCAAATATAATTCATTTACATAATTGTAAATTAGGTATAGTTATTATTTTAAAATAAATATTTCAACACGTGTTAAACACGATGTAGTTTGGCTTAAACTGGCAATCCAAGAATAATAAGGACTAATATACATTCCTTACTTTTCTCGTCACAGGGGCAAGATATGGAAAATATTGTATAAACGTTGGAGATGAAGAGTAAAGATCAATTATTTTTGGTTCCTATATCAGTAATCATCAAATAAGCTTAAGTATTAATGCCATGCAGCTGAGTTATCATTCCGATCGAAATGAAAATTGGCGCGTTTATTGTTTGACATATAGTAAATATTACATAAATTAATTTATGACTCAAAGTAGTTTTACGTAGTATATTACATAAAAAGCAAATTTGTTGCATGGGAATTCAAATTATCTTAGACAATTAACTTAAAAAAAATTACTGCTTTTTATACTTTATATAATCTAATTGTTTGTATTCTTTGAATCGTAAATAGTTTATGCCTTCTAAGCTAATATTTATGTAAAAAATAGACTTGTCGTCCATTAGGTATAAGTTTATTATTCCATAATATGTATAGTCTTCTTACTGATTCAAAATTTATTTCGTAATATTCGTCATAATTGAATAAATTTAGAATTATTGTATTATCCCTTATAAAGCATATAAGGTAACCGCTAGAACAGTAAAAAATCTACCTTATTTTTTTATATCTATATCCCTATAGTTTGTACGAATATTCATGACAATCGCTATCGACAACTATATAACTATTTTCACACATTTCACAATCAAGTATACAAATGTTTTATGCGAACGCAATACTATAAAACATCAATCAAAAAGATCCAAAAGCAAAATCAATCGCATCGCAAAACATAGTTTCGAAAAAAGAATCTACACTTCACCCATTTGAAATTCGTTCGAATCTGTTAGTCGTGTCTCATGCCGATAGCCCAGCCCGAAAAAGTATCAAATGTCTCGGAAAATCCTGCTGCGACAATCGGACGATCTCGGCCGTGTCGGCGGCGTCATTAGACTTTATTGCGTGCGCTTCTTCTAAAAATACGAAGGAGGAAGCAAGACGCGCAACAGCAGCAGCAGCAGCAGTAGTTAAAACGCTGATGATACGTGCGAGAGGATAAACGCGAAGCGCGGGAGCTCGAAATTTTTCGAAATCTCAGCGACGAGCGCTGCAATTGGCCATCGCGGCCAATTTTCTCCCTCTAGTCGGGTGATTAATTGCACGAGACCGAGAACTGACACCCATTTGGACATAGACTTGATCATCGGTGAAAGGAAGAATATGTCGCGCGTACAGTCGTCCCGGCTCGTAGAAAAAAAAGCGTCCACACGTGCAGTGCTACTGCTGTTGAGCAATGTTTTGTGGCTTGCGAACCATGGACGTGCGCTGTTACTTCGTATTTTCACGTTATATGTTCTTTTCTTGTTTTACCGCAATTCGTCAACTCTTTATGCTCGTTTGGCTCCTACAGAATTTAGCGACTTGAGTTATTGGGTTATAATGAACGAATCATCGTTTGCTCAAGTTTTCGATTTGAACTTCATTACTTTGCGATAAATTAAATTAATCTATTGAGGAATTAAAAAGAGAAAAGAAAATAAATAATCAAGATTTGAGATTAAATTCGTAGTTTTCATTTGATTTAAGTAAATTCTTTAAAAAAAATTGTAATTACACGTCAAAAACTTAAAATTCCTTTCGCTCACGTAATTCTTTCAAAATAAGTGCATTCTTGTGGCATTAGAAAATTCATGTGCACAATGATCGCATCTTTATTTTTAGGAAGTAAAATTAAATGTTTTTCGAAACAGTGAGCATTCTAGTTTCGCAATTTATTAGTTAATAGTTTTTCGAATTTTCAGAGAAATGTTTCCATGAAAGATATACACTTGTTTGTGTTATCGTTGTCAAAAATGTCTACGATTTATATTTAGAAAACCTTAGTCTATATTTTCACAAGTATAGCCATGAGGTGAGAAAAGAAATAAAAATGAGCTCGTTAGAATGTTGATTCATGAAGTTTTACGGAGACACTCGCGTTTCTCGAAATCGACTATATATTTAATACTTCAAAATTTAGTGCAACCGTGTTTATCAATTTTATTTTAACCCTCAGCAATAACTTGATGATACTTAAACCTAAAAAAAGCTTGGCTCCGGACATCTCGGTTCTAGATCTCCTTTAATCTTTTTTTTTTCAATTTTACCTCGCATTTGAAAATAAAAAAATCCTCCCTCAACTTTATATCCCAAGAACATAATTGATACAGCAAATGTCATAAAACTGTTAATGAAAACCCGAGTAGCATTAAATTGTTTAGACTATCTTCAATTCAATTCGACTCACAAGCACCAATCGTTTCTGTTACAGCCGACGTATCAAAATCGAGAGGCGATCGAGGAAGCAGCGGCGAGATCCGGAGTGGTTGGCGCCGGCCAGTATAACAATCAAAGTGGGACAGGGGCGAAAATGCCGTCCCTAAATAACAATCTTTCGGAACTGGACACCCTCTTGCAAGATCTGAGCAACGCGCGTTATAATTCTCACGCTCAAGACAGAGGTAATTATTTATGCGCTCGTCTTTCCTTGAGGCCGTTTATTTTTGCACACCTGATCATCATTTTTATTTAGATTTTCCTTCCTACTTGATTATTAACACGCTCGTACTAAATTATTGCGATTATACGATAAAAGTTGTCAATAGGCACCCTATACTCTTCTGCAGAGAAAAAAAAACAAAATCAAAAAGTGCTAAGTTTTAGAATGATAAATTCTATTAATGTAAGCATGTATATTTCTGTAAAATAGTCACAATTGATTCAACACTATCATACATTAAATTACAAATTGAAAATAAGCTTTCAGACTTTTTTATTGTAAAGCAAAGTCAGAGTTGTAGCATTTATTTACAAAACTTTATTGTTAACAAACGTATAAAAAGCTTTTATGGTTGTAGCTGTAAGAAAATTAAATAAACATTGATTCATCAAAAATGAGAATTACTTTTTAACTGGATTAAAGTTAAAATTGGACTGCGTTATTTGTTTAGCAACTTTTG
Organism: Megastigmus dorsalis; assembly: GCA_900490025.1. Lineage (NCBI taxonomy): Eukaryota > Metazoa > Arthropoda > Insecta > Hymenoptera > Megastigmidae > Megastigmus > Megastigmus dorsalis. Next base: position 7,500 of record UELU01128458.1, read on the forward strand.
CAAAAACCCATAGTATGCATTAGTTGTGTGAAAATAATCAAAATCCAGTGATTTTCCGTATCGAGTTTTTTAATAGAGGTGTATTTCGGGTTAAGTGCTTGTGCCAAAAATAAACATGCACAACGAGAAAGAATCTTATAACAGAAATACAAAAATATGAAGTGTTGAAATCGGAGAATCGGATTTGAAAGCTCAAGAGTCGAATAAATATTTGCGACCTTTTCGATCAGTTTTAAAATATCATAAAATTTTGCATATTAACGAAAAGCAGGACAATAATTCAAACGGAAAATCTCTTTTAATCCTTGCGATTATTTGTTTAAATGTTATTCGTATTTTTCTACAGTTGGCAAACTTGATCAACCTATAATCTAATAATAATTACCGTCAATGTTTTAGAACATTAATTTGTCAGTTTAAAAATAAAAAATGTCAGTTATTACTATTACATCAGTTACTCTATTTACAGTTCATTGGCTTATCCAATTCAATTTCTCATTAGCGATTTAAAAAATAAATATAAATCTATTTGATTGTGCTATTTATATCTCTTCTCATCGTGTATAGATCATCTGATTTTGCCAAAGAATCTATATAAAGCAATCGTGTAAAAATAATACTAACGGAATAAATTTAAACAATAATGTTGACAATGTTGTATCAAAATAGAATTAATTCTCTCTGTATAAAGTGTTTGTTGACATGTCTCTTTATCGCGTTTGTCAAAGGTTCATTATGCTACCAATTATTTATCTTAGAGAGAAGTGTATTGGAAGCCATCTTCAGGTATCATGAAGCTGTACATTTTTATTTGAAAAATAGGTTTATAAAATTGGTTATAGACTATATATTTGTACAACTTTAAAAAGGTTCATTGAAATGCATCAGATAAAAGTCCAGTAAAGACTATATATTGTAGATCAACTATCAAGGAGAACTCAATTACATAAATGTAGGATTACTATGAAATAAAAATGTACTTATCAATAGCTGATAGATAAAGCTGCCCCATTAAACGAACCTTGAAAGCATCGAAGCTCAATCTCATTTCATTTGTAAACCTCTTCAATTTTCTATGCCTCAAAGATCTGACGATTTCCTCAAGATTATTGGCTCCTTGGACCTGTCGACTGTCTCGGTAAACGACGCGTTTCCTCAACGCCCATCAAAAGAATCCCCGCGCTAGTAGAAGAGCCCCCCCGCGAGCAATAATAATTTCGTCCTCTTGTTGATCAAACTCTGGCATCCAGCCGATCTCGCGTCAATCCATATACCGGCTCGTCGATCCTACCCCAAAGCCTAATTGAAGCTCTGCAGCACACGTTATCATCATCTCCGACCTTCCACCGTCTCTCGCGTGTGTGCACTCAGAGAAATCGTTACGGTGGCGACTACTGCCCAAAAGCCAAATTGGAGCTGTGCCAATAGTATAGACGGTCCGCGCGTTAAGTCGCGAACTAATGTCTAACGGCTCGCGTCATCGACGATATTTAGGCTGTCCTGATTGAGCCTTGTTTCGTCGCCGCTATATCGCCGATCCCCGATTTCTGATGATGAGGCCTGTTAGTAGGTGGCGGACATATAACGCGAACACCTGATCCGGGTGAATGAAGTCATGGGCTGCTTGGATCGTTTCGAAAACTGGGATTCTTGAGACTCTTCGATGTGTTCATCGGCATGTTTCGGCTCAAAGATAATTTGGTATCCAAATATAATAGACGTTATGCTTTGATGAAGGATACCGTAACGAACGTAATTAAAAAGTTCGAACTTTGTGGATGAATTTAGTATTAAAGCAATATGCCAATTGTCGTTGTTTATTTTGGCATCTTATTATTAGAGGAGCGTATACATGACTTCGGTAATAAATACGTATTAGAAAATACAAATGTATAAAATATTTATAAAATCAAACGGTGGCGAAATTATAATTTATTTTATCCACTTACATATATTCAAGGTTGTAAATGTATTATTAAATAATTTGACTTTGGTATGTAGATCTTTTCTCTGCGCTGATATCAGAATATTCATTGTTTACTCGATTCATTTAGGCGCTTGTATGTTTCTTCAATAATGATTAAATGAGAGTAATTTCATGAAAGTGCTGATTGAATAATGAAAAATAAAAAAAAGTCAGTTTGAAATTAATCTTCGTTTATCCCGGAAATAGATATGACTTTAGTTTTCCAATGTTTCCTAAGATAGTGAATGCGATTCATTACTTGAGCAATAATTCCGCGATTCAAGTTATTACGAGGTTTAAACCTGTAGAACCATTAGATGTGGTAGCTTGATTCAGTCTATTGTATACTTTGAAAGTTATTTGGTTACAGAAACACGTTGATCTGTCAATTCCTCAATAAGGGTGTTGTTCCACTGAATATTGGACAATGAAGCAGTTCGCAAAATGTTCTAATCAGACGTTTGTTTTCAAAAACAAGCGGACCGGTATCTTACCTTGGCATCGTTTAAATTCAAAGCCCAGAGTGTATTTAAAGCAAGTTCAGTAGTAGCATTCACTGTAAAATGTTTATATGATCATCGCTATTTTGTACTTATTTAATCTTAGCATTCACGTCTCAACTTAACAATGTATTTCAAACAAATATCATCTGCTTTAGATTTTACATTTCAGCTTGCTCTCGTTAAAATATTTTATCTTCAAAATTTTTTGAACAAATATATTATAATAACTTTGTAGCAAACATGGATTACATATTAATACTCCGATATTTTATTTTGAAAAAGAAAAATTTTAAAAGCAATACTTTGACAAACGCATTGACATTGAAATATTGTATACAAGCATAGAATTATTTTCCTCGTTTAGTTTAGCATCAACAATGTTTAATTATAAACTTTTTGTAAATATGCAAAAACTGTTTTTATGAAGTAAGACTATATCAATTAAATTTAAAAGTGCAACATTTTACGCAAAAAAAGCCATGTATTATTTACGTGTAATTTCTGCATTGTTATAGCTCTATTATAATATTTAAATATTCACATGTAGAGTAAAAATAAAATATTCTACAAATTGCGTCATTTTCAATAAACAAAAATTCTCCGTAAATATACATAAAAATCTATCTTCTCGAGTTTACGTTCCAATCATACTTAATGTCCAGTCGAGGAAAATAAAGAAGTACATTAGTCATACTATTCGTCAGAGAATGAAAAGCACTTTTCTTGCACTGCGCAGGAAATTTAAATACTGCAACTGGAAATAATAGAGAATAATAATAATAACTTTCTCACACCAATTCTCGATCACCTCTAAAACCGACTATACTCCCGCAGTAAAAGTCGAAATCGTAATGCCTTATTTCATCTCGTTCGCTAATAACAGTTTGCTAATTTTACGAATTCGACTACAAGATTAGGACACGGGTCATTAAAGTTCGTAGTGTGAAATACGCCGATAAACTAATTCAACGTATGATCTCAGAATACCGTTACATCATCGAATCCCAACCGCTTGCATCCCACTAAATTCCTTTGTCGATGCACAATTGCCACAGCGAGAATGAAATTGGGAAGCCAATAAATTTGGTCTTTATTTATTGTTCTTGCAGATATTCGATCGCAGAACGGCGGAACGACCAGTCCAATGTTACGCTCGGCGAGCAGTTTGTCAGCAACGAGACCGACGGTCGACAGTTTGCTGGAGGAGCTGAGTACGGGGATGCCGAACGGGTGAGCTTTATCGCATTTTTATTATATACTCGGATTACTCGGACGCCTCGACGCATGTCATGCGGTTCTTTTCTTTTTTCCTATTTCTTATAAACCGGTTGACCTTGAGCGATAAAGGGGCTCTTTTAGGCACTTTTACGCTGCTTCCGATAATAATAATAATAATCGAGGTGTTTTTCAAGTGATCGGAAAATCTGAGATGAGGAGATAGAACTTGTGCAGGATAAATTTACAATATCAGTGGTAGATTTTTTTTGAGTATATATAATATGAAAAATTATTAATAGCTATAAAGTGTTGGAACCACCTCGATTTCACAACTGCATTTGTCTGCAGGCAGAACTTTCAGACTAGAATGATTTATTGCTCTTTAATTGTGCAGCGAATTGTGCTGTGTAGCACGTGTGGCCTTGCCCTTTAAGCTCATTTTAGCCACTTTGGTTATTAAAATAATACTGCGTCGCATTCTTGCGAATATCGTTGATCAACGATCGAGTCACTGTTCCCACAATTCCAACGATTATGACTATAAGAATATGAGTTTAAAGAATTAGCATAATAACAGTGTTACATAATTTTAAAGAAGAAAAAAACTTTGCACTGTTGTAAATTAGAAAATTTTCATAATTTTACAAACTTAATGGACGTATTTTATAAAAAATAATGTTTCAGGGGTCTTTAATTTAAATCATGAATGGATAGTCCAAACAGGATGTTAGATCGAGTATTAGTTAGTGAATAAACATTTAAAGTAGATCCAAATCGACGTCCAAACATACAAGACTAGTTTTCTTTTTCTTTTTTTTTTTTTTGAACGCCTAACGTTTATTTTCGAGCTTTAAGCTGCAGAAGCGTATATTTTTAGAATGTGCAAGTACTACGTCTTCTTATCCAAACCAACCGTCTGGAATGAAGCGCGTATCCCGTACAAAAAAATCTCTAATCAACAAATCGCTCAAAAACTATTGAGATACTGCACAAAATCACTCCTCGCACATCTGAATCTTCGAAACAAAAGAAAAATCATCCCTAAGACTATAAAAAAGCGTAAGTATATAAAGCTGGATATTTTGCGTAAACGCGTGCACATAGGGATTATCCCGGTGAGGGTCAGCGAGTTAAGGTGACGATCCAGGAGACGTCGACGGAGTTGCAGCCGGCCGGTGAGGTCTACTATCCGCCCAGTCAACACGGCTCGCTAAGTAGGCGCGACCTCGAACGCAGCTACACCATCACCAGCAACGGACACACGGCCAGCAACGCCACCAAGGAGCTCGACGACCTCATGGCCTCACTCTCCGAATTCAAGGTGAGGGATTGGCGTTATTCCCGTTGCCCGAGAGTGACGCGCTTCATATTGCTAAATCAATTATTGCGGGGACTTGGAATTGTTGAGCTTTAGAGGGTCGGTGAGCTGTTTCGATGGGAATTTGGAACTTCTTTTAGGTCGATTATGTATAGATGTGGATCTTTTTGAGTTCTGCGCAATCTTCGAGTTATTTGTTGAGGATTATATCGTTTTAGTTCAAGAGGAAGTAATTTTAAACTAAATGTCAATAATAAAAATTCTTTTTTGACAACATAAATTATTTCTATAAATTCAAAAGATATACTCCTGAAAAAAATTTTATCTTTTACAGTCGGAAAAAAATCATTATTTCGCAATTACAAAACTTAATTCAGAAAGATTCCCTCAGAATAAATAAAAATATTTTAGATTATTTCTTCTTGAAAAGAAACTATATTCTTTGCAATACCTATATATGTGTTGTATCGTGGCTCACATATGTACATCCCGACCCTCTAAAGAGCATTGGAAGATCGGCAACAAATAAGTGAAAAGTCACACGTATAGTCAAATCTTGAATAAGGTTAATATGTCGCAACACACGGCTCAGTTATGTTTCGTAGTTTTGTAATGGGCTAATAAGGAAGCTGACTTGAATTTTTATTTATCTTCCGTGTGTTAAGTGATACTCCATTCGAGTCGTGTGAAAATTTGACTCGTATCCAAGACCTGCTCGGATTCGACTCATAAAAAGTGATTTTTCACATTTTACACGCTTGATGATGTAGTGAATCAGCTGCTATTTGTTAGATTTAAGAATAACCCTTCAGAGATTTAGTGGATAATTGCTTTCCTTTCAATTATAAATACCCGAAAAACTTTCCAAAGTTACTTTCTATTGACTCGAGTATATATTCGACATAATTCATTGATTAACTCTATGTCTGAACCTTTTTATGTAGAAACGATTTTCACAATGCACAGAAGGGAAAGTGATTATTCGATTGTCCCATCCTAATATTCAGTGCAAGAATTATACTATTCTCGTTTACTCTAGGTAGTTAAACAATTTTGAATCTATCGTTGATTCGCTTTTTTACAAATCCGATTGCGAAAATAGAAACATTGCGAATATTGTCAAATCTACACACTGTTTTCGTCTTTTGACATTGGCCTACATAATTTTACTTTGCTCACATACAATATGTTAACTGACAGAATATAATGACATGGCCACTTGGACATTAAACCATGCAAATGTTTTCTCCCTTTTAATTTCGCTGATGACTTCATAAACATTTTTCATCCAATTCCTTTTGGCAAACCGATTGTTATTTCCTGTTGTAATAGTAACACTACGTTTTTTCACGGTAAATCAGCAACATTTACTTACATCCGTGCGCAAACTGTCGGAAACGGGCACAATGTCTTGCCTAATATTTATCAATAATTTATTAATAAATTATTATTAAATAAATTGTTATAATATTACAATAAAACAATAATAGGTAAAATAGAAAATAAATACAAACAATAGGAAGAAAAGTAATGTTATTTTTTTTTAAATACACTTTCTTAGCTACGCTATATTTATATGTATACACTTAACTGAACCATAATTTTCTTTTCGATAATATTATTGTTTATCTAATTTACCATATGTATGATTATTACGTCTTTGTTTTAAAAGTGTTATAACGTAACAGAATTTAAAGTTAAGAATAGCCGGCGTTTTTAATAATTTAAAACGATACCTTCATAAATTCCGAAAGAGCTGAAAAAAAGAAGGTAGAGTCGAGGCCGTAAAATAAAAATACGAGTGTGATCGGAATTCGAGAAAAAAAAGTAACATATATATAATACTCTATTTTGATGAAAATCTATTCTTAACGAAGCACTTAAAGTAAGCTTCTTTAAACTTTACGGTAATTTTTGCGCTCTGAATTATCTCATCATCGAAATTAACGCGAACGTACAAGTTTTACAATCAAAACGTCTTACTCTCTCGTCTGAATTTTTCTTTTTCCTCGCGCTTATGTATATAAATACATTTTTCGACGGTACAGCCCTGGGTCTGATTGACATTTAGCTCGCGTCCATTAATAACATTCATTAGGGTGTTCTGTCCGGAAAGTTTTAATGTAATTTCTCAAAATCTATTAAAACTTGCAATTCAATCGATAAAAGCGTCGACTACATGCACCAATTAAACTAATTAAAAACTTAATAAAGCGAATAAACTGCATTTAGCAGACGCGATGATCTGTACATTAATTAAGACAATTAGAGTGCGAAGTGCGAAAAAGGTCCCGCGTTTTGGGTCACGCCGAGTATATATTTTCGCGAGCGAGCGCGCGCGCGCCCAAATGTTTACAAAACACGCGAACAGGTATACAACAACAAAAACAACAACCTAAAGGTTGCCCACAGAATCCTCAACCTCTTGAAAACATCTACCACACTCTAACTCGAACGACATAAAAAAAAGCCCTCGATTTAAAAATCTCCTAAGCATCGCGTCGTAAAACTCAACGAGGGGGGGGGGGGGGGGGGTGATATCGCTTAATAAACAAAGGTAAAAGGCGCTCGACGAGTATATAGAGAGGAGGAAAAAGTCCGACGGGCGAGCGCGCGCTCGAGCGCGTCTAAATCGGTTGATAATGACATAGAAAAGCGGCGCGGGCGCGAAAAATCCGCGAGAGGACCGAGAGAGAGAGAGAGAGAGAGGGAAACTCACGAGCGAGTATATAGACGAAGATGAGCGCGCGGAAAGCGAGAGAAGGAGATGATTTTGCTGGGGAGAAAGAGAGAGAGAGAGAGAGAGAGAGAGAGAGAGAGAAACCTCATTGACGTCGGAGTAGCTCCTGACCATTCTTGGCCGGCCAGGTTTCCCGAAATAACTTCCATACCGCCTAGAACTCACACGCGCGCGCTCATCTCTCTTTCTCTCCCTCTCATTCTCGCATACGCACACGAATATACATACACATTCTTCCGGTGCGAGATGTTTATCCGCTCTTTATCTCCATCTCTCTCTCTCTCTCTCTCTCTCAGATCGAAAATCTCGATGTATAGAGCAGAGCTCGGCGCAATGGATTGATGTTGACTTTCCGAAGCGTTCGATGACAAAAGTTGACTGCCTATCACGGTAGAGCGCGCGCGCGCGGCCTCTGCAAGCTCTTCGCGCCCGCGACTCGTGTAGGTGGGACTGAAAGACACAGAGAGAGAGAGAGAGAGAGAGAGTGAGAAACTTTGTATATAGTTGGCTCGCACGTCTCCGCATATATCCAAGACCTTCCGGTCTTTCTCTCTCTCTCTCTCTCTCTGTCTGTCTCACTCATCCCCCTACTCTAAACTGGTGTTTCGCATGTGCTTCTATCCCGGCTCGCGTTCTGGAGCTTCGTTCCTCCTCCCGGATCGCGCGCGCGTGTCTCGTACTCGCTCTTTACCCCCACCTCAAACTCTCTCGCACACGCATACGGGAGTGTCCCCCTCCGTCGTTCGACTGCTCCCCGAAGCCAAGAAAATTACACAGTCGCGCCTGAAAATACCCAAAAGCCCCGAAGCTCTTCCCGCAGCGAAAAGCTTCTTGCATCGTTCGCTCTCTCTCTCTCTCTCCCTCTTACCCCCCTCCCCCCACACTCACGCACGCACGCATACTCCATCACACATTCTTGTGGGGTGGGTAGAGCGAGCGAGCGAGCGAGAGAGAGAGAGAGAGAGAGAGGGCCGGTGTGCAGGGTTTTAAAAAAAAGTCGAAATCCCGTGGTCTCTGGGCGCAGATCAACGGGAGCAACCACCAGCGGCAGACGGTGACGGACTCGCCGTACGCAAAGCCGAACAAGGCCACCGTCAAGTCGAGCAGTCCACTGCCAGCCGCCACCGCCGCGACCGCCGCAGCCGCCGTAGAGGTCTACCAACAGCAGCAGCACCAGCAGTACCAGCACCAGCAGCAGCAACAGCAACAGCAGCAGCAGCAGCAGCAGCAGCAGCAACCAAGTGGAGGAGCGAGCAGTCGAGTCCACATATCGGAGACGCGCACGACCCATCACTATCAACCGCAGTACGAGAGCCATTGTACTGCTACGACCGCCCAGTCGGTCACCCACTGCATCAAGCAGAACCAGTTGGATTCTATGCTTGGCAATCTACAGGCAGACATGAGCCGCCAAGGAGTCAACACCACCCAGAAGGGATGCTGCAACGCCTGCGAGAAGCCCATCGTCGGACAGGTGACCTGTGCTGCACCGCTCCATTTAATCCTTCCTTCTTCTTAATTAACTTACAACGATTCGCGCTTCGTTACCTATCTAGTGTACAATGGTTATATTATCCGCGTGCAGTTTTTCGCAATTATTTTTCTTCCTCTTCTTCTTCATTTTTTTTTTTTTTTCCTTTCCTGCGCTGCGAATGACGCAACGACGACCGACGTTTACGCGAGTACGTGATTATTATATCCTCGATCCATTGTACATACCTCGTTTTGACTCGCGACTCTGTGATGTTTCGTAACGTGTTTCGCGCCTGCACAAGTATAAGACGCTCCCTGTATATATATATATATATATATATATATATGTATATGTAACGGTGTATTTGTGTGTTGTACGTACGTAGGTGATCACCGCGCTGGGTAAGACCTGGCACCCGGAGCACTTCACCTGCACGCACTGCAACCAGGAACTGGGCACCAGGAACTTCTTCGAGCGCGAGGGTAGGCCCTACTGCGAGACCGACTATCACAATCTGTTCTCGCCCAGATGCGCCTACTGCAACGGACCCATCCTCGATGTACGCACGCCGACACATTTCTATTATTATAATTACACACGCATCGCGGTCGCACATATGCCAGACGTAGCGTTGCGTTTAATTCTCACGTATGCTTATCTAATCTGCAAAGCTGCGTCTCGGCATTTGTTGCTGTTGTTGTGTTGTTGTTACTCTCGACTGATCAAGTCCAATTGGTCATTCGTATAGTATTTATATATATATATATCGCTTGGCAAGTATATAATCCCTGCACTTTTGTGGTCTCTTTGTGTGTTGTTGGGGCGGTGGTATGCAATGTAGAAATGCGTGACGGCACTGGACAAGACCTGGCACACGGAGCACTTCTTCTGCGCCCAGTGCGGCAAGCCGTTCGGCGAGGACGGCTTCCACGAGCGGGACGGCAAGCCCTACTGTCGCGAGGACTACTTCGACATGTTCGCGCCAAAGTGCGGCGGATGCAATCGGGCCATCATGGAGAATTACATATCGGCCCTCAATAGCCAGTGGCATCCGGACTGCTTCGTTTGCCGGGTACGGATCACCGCTTTCCTTACTTTATTTTTTTTTCTCTTTTTCTCTATTGCAGGTTTTTTTTTTTTTCACACGCTGCTGATTGGGCTGCGCGAAACAAAAAAGAACAACGGCTATCTTATCGGGCATTCGTGAGAATTATTCACGAGATAAACAGGCGAAATTCGGGCCTGGTTCTTTCGTTGATTAATGCATCGGAAATTATTTGCGCAAATTCGACGAGTTCCGCGATATACTATAATATATGTTGTGTAATATTGCAGGATTGCAAAAAGCCGGTGTCGGGAAAGTCCTTTTACGCCATGGAGGGAAAGCCGCTTTGTCCCAAGTGCGTAGGAGTCGACGAGGAGGAGGAGGAGGAGGAAGAGGAGGAGGCGTGAGAAAGAGAGGAGACGAGACGAACGCATATATAAAACCAAGAAACGAGAGAGAGAGAGAGAGAGAGAACGAGTGTAAAAGTGTGAACGAGAATGAAAGAGAGAAAAGCGAGCGGGCTGAAAAGTCGCTACCGATTTTTTTTTTTCGTTTTTCTAAAAATCGTCACTTTTTTTTAGCAGGAAAAATAAATAATAGGATATAGGTAAAAAAACAAAAGAGAGAAACATTGTAGAGCCAATCCCCACATGCCCTCCGGGCTCCAACTGATGCGGAGCCCCTGATCCCTTGTCCCACCGTCACGTTGTTTTTTTTGGTTCACGCCGAGATGTGCCTTTTTAACGGAGGTAAATAAAGCTCAAAGGACGGAAGGAGAAAGAGAGAGAGTCGAGAGTTCATCGAGCACGAGATATATGCCCAACGGCCGCTCGATCAACCAAGATGACCACCTGAGATGTACACCTCACGATGCTCCACTTTAACATGAATGAACCAACTCTCTATATCACGTGTTCTTTACTTCTCCCCTTTTTTTTACTCTTGTTTCTCTCGTATCGATATGTAAAAAAAACGACAAAAAACCAATATGCAATCCAAAAAAAAATCGTTGCGACAGCTCGGAACCAACGCCGACGAGAGACAACCGCCGACGAAATCAGCCGCCACCGCATCGTCAGGACGATTTTTCTTTGACCTCCCCCCCCACCCTGCCCCTTGTGTGTCTATGTCTGAGCGCGATCAAGCATCTTGTACGAATTCTATTTTTTTTGGAACAATAAAACAAATGTATTTAAAAAAAAAGAGAGAGCAAAAATAAAAAAAAAACAAAAAATAAACAAACAAAAACAAAAACAAACCGAGAGAGAGAGAGAGAGAGAGACAGAGGGAGGAGGACGTGCAGTGTGTGTGTCGCGCGAGAACGGCGTTGACCTCTCGAGGTTTAGCGCAGACGGCCACATACACTCGTGTCCGTCCCTTCCTGTCGCCGTGTACATAGACGCGGAGCACATCGGGTCAAGGTTATGCCACTTATACGAGGACGACGACGACGACGACGACGACGACGACGACGACGACGACAACGACGACGAAGACGAAGAGGACGGAATTCCTCCAGGGCCATCGGCGCGATTCGGATTCCTTGCTATATGCTCTGCGTGCCGTGCGCAGTGACGTCGTGTCGAAATCGAAGCGCCAAGCGCGCGTGACGTCGATCCCTATGCGCGCCTGCCACGCTAAATTTACCCGTTACGCTCGCACGCGCCTGTGTGTCTGTCCTGTGTGTCTGTGTGTGTCGTGCGTTAATCTCTCTCACAGTCTCTTTCTGCGCCCGAGTCCTCCTTCTCGCTCGCGCAGGAGATGCTATCCCGCGCGTTATCGCTTGTGCAGCAGCCGCTTATCTAAGCGGTATAGGTGGCTGTCGCTCTTTTTCTACATACGGATTATGTAGGATTGACACGAAGGGTTATTGGGTTGTACAGCGAGGTGGCACACGACGCTAGAGAGCGTCTATTCTGAGCCCCCTCGCGAGTTCCTGAAATCAGACACTCGAGATTGACGATGGTTATAGATCTTGCCCATTGCTGGAGGATGCTTTCTTTTTCTTCGATTTTTTCCATCGCGATGCAATATAGATTCGAAGTGCACGACGGTTCTCACCTGCTGGCTTGGCAATCTAAAGGCATAAATTTGAGAAAAAGTACATTTTTTAGTTAAAATGTTAAAACGATTAATAAATTGTATTTATTGAAAGTTGTATTACTGAATATACGCGGATAGTGTACAGTTCTTAATTGCTCAGTATTCGATTTATATATATATGTATATTCGCACTGTATATAGTAAAAGTTCATGTGCAAAAGTTACGAAGTTATCATTTATAAGATAATTGGATTTAAAAGTAGTGCATACAGCATTATAAAATCACTTTTTCTTAGATAAGTATAGAAAAATTCAAAGTACTCTTTTTTAAATAGGTATTCTAAAAGACAATTAAAAGTTATTATAATCAATATTAAATTAGTAGTGATACGTATATAGTGGAATCAATTGCGAAATATCTAATGTTTTGTAAAAAAAAAGCGACTCCTTTCGCACTGGGCAAACCGATATATTCCATTTAAAAGTTTCTCGATCAATGTGGACAGTATATTTATATTTATGCAATGTCTGACTGTGCTCGGAATGCATCTACTTATTTAGATTATGTTTATGGTTTCTCTATAAGGTATACAGAACTGATTTTTTACGTAAGATATTTTTTCTGTTTTTTTTTGAATCTGCATTAACGATTCAGTTTATTCCCTTTTAAAGAGAGAAATGTGTATCCGTAGAAATTCTTTTATATATAATTAAATTAAATTCTTAACTTGAATAATTACCGTCGTCTTCCACAGAGACTATAGAAAACTGTGTTACTCGCCTCCTCTTTGAAACAAGCTCTTGTTTTTCTTCGATTTTCTATGTGGGCCTCGCCAACGACGAATATTACATCTGCTTCGTTATTGGAAATTCATATAATTCTAACAGACCTTAAAAATTGGAAAATATGTCAGCCTTGTGTCAATAATAAGTTTCCATGAATATCGTATCTTATGACATTTCAAATCTCACACCATTATTAAACATTCAAAGTGGTTAGGTTTATATAAAATTGAACGAAATTAAAAAAATGAAAATAATTGTATAAAACAATCTATTAACTCTTAATTATTCAAAAAATTGAAACAAAGGAGGGCTTCCACCACTGGTTCTCGCAAAGAAGACTTTTAAAACTTACACTAAAAACAATGTCGCACATTCGAAATAAATATTACTTTAAAACTATCGAAAGGAGTATTTATTTAAATGTACATTTTTTTAGTGTTTACATCACATGGTATATAAAGAGGCATTAAATTAAAAAGAAACAATTCTCGGTTGAAGGAAAATGCCTTAAAAATTGCAGGGTTGACTGTCGCGTTTAATACACATTAGTATAAGAGACAGACGAATGTGGCGAGACACAAATTTTCAATCAATTTTTTCAAAAGTTTCTCTTCAATAAGGTGACCAATTGTTTTTAATTTAATATTATTTATTCTCCAAGTGATAAAAGTCTTGTAAAGTCTATTATAAAGACTTTCCATTCCAACCTCGCTGGTATCCACCTAATCAAAATCTTTTCACTACTTAATCGAGTCACTTTACTACGTGCAATTACTATAGAAAATGAAAATCTTTAAATACACGATGTCAAAATCCGAATAATTCCATTCAACATGAGAATTTTCGCATAAAATACTTGACAAAGCCAGAGAAGAACAGTCATTACTCATTCAGCCTATATATACCGTATATTTTTTCTATCGAGTTATACTTTTCGCATGAACATCCAAGTCGCGCACACAAGATAATGCACTCCATATATATTACTCGAGTCCGTAAATGCTCTAATCGTTATCTTTCTTTAATCTGCAGGATTGCCGGCAAAAGTTCCAAGGCGGCTCCTTCTTCGATCACGAGGGTCATCCCTACTGCGAGACGCATTATCACGCCAAGCGAGGATCACTTTGCGCCGGATGTCACAAGCCCATTACAGGTATTTCTCTCTCTCTCTATCTCTGCCTTTTATTTACCACGTATAAGACTCGATAACGTGATTTTTCTCGCCGGTTCCATGGACTTTTTTTGTTTCTTTCTTACAGTTTGACGTTATCGCCTGTAAGAGGATGATGATCAATGACGTTTAAATGCGTTCGTTATCGCGGCACTGTTAATCCAGTTGTATTTTTATTTTTAAAGGATTACGGAGATCGAGGAAATAAATTCGTTGGCAATATATAGCAGGTGTAACATTTTATTGCGCGTAAAAAACGATATAATCCCTGTTTTCTTAGAACTGTGGGTATATCTCGTATGTTAAAAGATGATTTATATAAATGTTAATTATATTTATTATAAATCTTATTGTTCGCAATCGACTTATCATTATGCGTATAGAAGATAAATTTTAATATGGATATATCGAGCGCATTTAAGATACGACGTGTGTATGCATTAATCAAATCAATTTTAAATAGAATTCAAATGAATTGAATTAATTTTTGTTTGTATATACGATTACTACGATAAAAAGACCCCCTCAAATCGGAGTAAAAGCAAAATTTTTATTTACTGTATAGATCACGCGTTTCTATCTGTATGCCATTAAAGCTCATTCTCGCGAGCTTTTTTATGCTTTGCAGTACGGACAACCGATCGATGTCTATATATACATACTAAAGCTTCCAACTTGTGTGTCTTTTCTATAGGTCGGTGTATAACCGCAATGTTCCGCAAGTTCCACCCGGAGCACTTCGTCTGCGCGTTCTGCCTGAAACAGCTGAACAAGGGCACCTTCAAAGAGCAGAACGACAAACCCTACTGTCACGGCTGCTTTGAGAAGCTCTTTGGTTGAGAGGAGGATCGGCGCGACCCTTTACACCCCCAAGGCAGCGAGCGTCTCCGTGGCGAATTGGAGCTGGCGGACTTGAGAGAGAGAGAGAGAGGCGAAATGAAATGAAAAACAAAAACGAACGACATATTCCGTTGAGCCGATAAGCCCGAAGTTTGTAGCTGGAGTTTGAGCGGAGAGAAAAGATGGATTTGTTGCTGCTGCTGCTGCTCTCGATTTAGATTATGCTGAGAGATCGTACAGAAGCAATGCGTATAATCCGGATTATGTGCAATGTTTAGCGTGCAAAAGTAGACCGCCAACTAGAAGTAGTCATGAATGTAAGAAAAGAACAGCAGCAGCAAGATTCTAGAGCGAAACAATACTCGACTCCCTTTTCTCCGATCAGAATTCCATCATACGCTCAAAGCATAAATAACTGTATTTGATTAAGAAGCGCATCGCTCGTTATCTATTGAACCTAGCGCCAGTTTCGACTAGCCATGAACGGCGTACGTTACAATAACGCAGGCGAGAAAAAAATGCGAGCAAGCGAGTCGGTACGTAAGTTAAACGCGAAACGAAACTTTCTCCGATCGATAAGAATTTAACATACTTTAGCGGACGTAGGATTGATCGTTATTATACGAGATCGTGTGTAGAGAGAGAAGCGCGTTGCATATATATACATAGAAAAAGAGATTCTTCTTCCCTGTCGATTTTAAACGAAATAATATAGTATATTGTACATTAAGAAGTTAACAAAACAAAAAAAAAGAGCAAAAAAAAGGAGAGCGAGTTGTGTAACGCCGATAAAACGAATTTTGATACATGTGTAAGATGAAATATAAAATTGAATCACTGCCACCGGCCGTGTCTTGTGGTACGTTCTTTTTCTAGACTACTATATCCGTCGTACTTCCGATCGTCGTAATGAAACAGCGCGATTTTTCAGCATATATACTTATTTAATGTTTTTTTTTATTTATCTCGGCGCCTTCTCTTTTATTTTTCTGCCCTTGGCTCGATTATACAAATTCAACAGATTTTTTATGCAATGCATTTATGCGTTGGATTCCGTTCAGTCATAGATGGGGATGACGACTATGATTTATTATGTTTTGCATGCAAATTGTATTCGCGAGTGAACGAGTAAGTGGGATATATCGACAGTTCGCTCTACTTATAGATTAATATAATGAAAAAGGTGCTAACCAAAGTCTGTTTTTAACTAATATTGGTTTATTACTATGTAGATAATCTTACTGTATCACGGGCAAGAATGCTTAAGAATAATCGAATTACATTTTTTATGTAGGTATATCTCATCCTTTTTGTGCTCCTAGACGAAAAAAAACGTAATGCCAAGTAATGCAAAAGATTTTAACTAAATATTTTTTCAGATTTTTGTTTTATATACATACCTATTATATAGATTCATTCATTTTACGAATACCTGTACAGTTAAAATTATAGGCGCAGTACGACTTAATCATTGTATTGACTAATAATAATAGTGTTTAATAATTTTAAAAGGCCTTTGAAGATTATCAATGTAAACAATGTATGCGTTTTACTTTTTTTCTTCTTCAATATAAGTTATAATAATTATATTCTATAAAGGAATCACTTTGTTTAGTTGTGTTTTACTATCTTATTAGATTTTATGCCTATATAATTTTATAATCATTATATGAAAAAATGGGTAACGATAAAAAAAATTATGTTTACATCATAGTCAAATATACTGTAATCGCGTCAAAATAAGGATAAAAACTTTAATTTTAGGAGAAATAAAAAGGCTTATCAAGTTATTTTTTAAATATGAAAGTGTTTTCCAAATTTTTATTTCGCATACATATATTATTTCATATATGTACATATATTCTTTGACATCTTAATTAATAATTCTTTGATTCTATAATAAATATTATATACAGAAACAAAATGAAGTATATTTCCATACACAAACGCCTTAACTAATATTTACACTTATAGTATAAATCTTACAATGAGGCTACTAACTTACTGTCTAAACATTTCATGTACAAGTATATATTAAATTAAAATTTGAAGTATAAAAATAGATTTTCACACTAAGATAATTATATTATGCTCAGTAACACCTATAAACTTATTTTTCGTACACTGGATAAGAACTAAAGAAAACTGTCGAACTGCATCTTTCGACTTTTTTAATCTCAAGAATTTACTAAAATTAATTGGTCCAGAAGTAAATAAACATAAATTAAAATAAATAAAACGTACAATGCATCTACGTTCTATGTTCATATCACAGATGGAGGCGAATCTTTCGCAGCGGCGTCGACGCGCACGAGCGTGTCTCAAGCCAAACTGGGGAACAGTTCTGAGAAGCTCTCGTGCCAGAGATCCGTGAGCGTGTTATTGGGGCAGCTCACGGAGCTCGCCGGTGAGCCATGAGATTCATAGCCGCCATCCGAATGGACGCCGTCGTATTTGCTCAATGGCACAGTGCCTCCGACGTCCGTGTCCTCCGAGTGAACGCTCGTCGGTGACATGGAGCCGTATGAGTGCGTGGGCGAGAGCAATTGCTGATTCTGTTGCGTCTGCTGACTGGGCGACGGATGCATCGCCTCCTCCTCTGGGTAGATTATGGTTATACAGTTAGTAGCCTCGTCGTAGGTGCCGTATACCATTTCCGTGTCGTGTATGGGTTCCTGTTTGATTTCAACTTTCTCAGCGATCGTGATGGGACCGGATGAATTTAAAGTGACGGTAGGTATTGTCGGTACCGCACTGTTGTTCGGAATGACCTGAGATGGGTGAAGATGATTTAGCGTTAAGCCTCCATTGGATGTATCGGCTTCCACATAACTTGATGTCTCCCCCACCATTTTTTCTGCAGTGTCAAATTCCTTGGTACTTTCCTTTTTGATGGTGTTCTGTAATGTTAACATCGAAGATTAAAAACATTTACTTAGAAAATAATAAAGTATTTCTAATTTAATATTCATGCTACAATATCTCGTAGTGAATATTTTAATATACTAGATGTATTTGAAAGTTTTTTAAAAACTTTTTTACTTATGTCTATGTTATTGATCTCGGAAACATTCATTATTCACAAGTGAAATGTAAAATACTATATTAAGACCAAAATCGATTTAGTATATACTAGCGTTTATATATTACACGTTTTTGAATACCCTACATTCTACAGTTTTTTTACATAGATTAGAGAAGTAAAATTTTTTTACCTGCTCATTTGATTGAGAAGAACTTGTTTCCACTGCAGAGGTAACCTCTTGCAGAAGGCTTTCGGCAAGCTCTTCGAGTCGCTCATAGTAATCGTCTCCTTGGAATTCACCAAATAGGTCTTCGAGAGGAGGTAGAGAGTCAGGATTTTCAGGAGTATGGTAGCGCTTGGTGTCAGTGTCAGAGATCGTGCCGTTTGTACTGTTCCACCCTGCTGCAGAGGGTTAATGGGGGATACTGCTGATCCCAGCGCTGGTACAGTACAGTCGACACGAGCTTGACACATCGAGCACACCTCCTTCTTAGATTCTTTCATCTCCATCAGCTCTTTATCCCGCTTTAGCCTCTTCGTTTCTGAGACGAGCGACTCGTTTTGTGTCCTCAATGATGAGCATTCTTCTACTAGCCTGTCATGACTTTCTTTAAGCAGTCTGACGGTCTCTTCCAAATCATCCAACTTAGCCTTTTTGCGATCTCGAGAAGTCTGTGCTGCTACTCTATTTTTAAGTTTTCTGAAAAATCAAAGTTAATAATCATTAATTTTTGAAAAATAAAACTAGCCTTTAATATTATTATTCTTTAGATTTTTTATACTCAAATTATTATTTAGTATTTTAAAATTATAAACAGTATAAGAAAGAATGAGATTCATTTTTTTAGAAATACATTATATAAAACTAACATTGTGTTAAACTAATTGAATTTCAACATTGTTATAAACTAAAAAGAAAATCTAATCCATATCCTATTTGTTCTATATAACTCATTACTTTTGTTATAAAATTAATAAACTAAATTAAATTAAAATACTTAAATAAATAAAATAAAAAAGAAATAAATTTTAAAGTGAAAATATGAACCATAGAATGAAAACAATATTAGAACAGCAAAAACAATAGTAACAAGGTGCATTGTTGTAAAGTATTTGATAATGTAATTTTGGAGCAGAATTACCAAAGTACTAAGTTAATTATATTTTGTCATTCAATTATTACATTTCAGTTTTAAAACATTGAATAAAGGGGACTAGGGTGATTATTCATAATGCATCAAAGATGATGAAATTCTAAAAATAGTTGCTTGATACTTTATCTTTTCCTAACAACCAGGAAACTTAACGGTCTGTGTCATCAAAACAGTATCATTTCCTTGTACAAACAAAATTTATTTATACTAACGAAACTCCAATTTTAGTGCAATTAAAAAACTTAATTTCGTGCAAGCAATCATGAAATTATCAGCGAAATATTTAATGCTATTCGATCAGCCCAAGAGCACATGAAAACCACGTGCATAAATAAAGACGCAGGTAATTAGAGAATGTTGAACTTACTTCCTCTGGAGCTTCTCCTCCCATGTGAGATGATCGAGCCTGCGTTTTTTGCCTCGCATCGCTGTGCTCTCGTGCTTGAATACAAGACCGTCGGCACTAACGGGTACTGGCATGCTGACCTCCATATGCTTGATGGTCTGTGGCTTCTTGGCTCCGTTTTCCACCTTGATCTTATCCATCAGGATGGACGTGGTGAAGTTGAGCTTTGGAACCGACTTTGCCAGATCCCCGCCGACGACGATACCAGGTGCGGTTGTCTTTGTCGTGGCCAAGCTCTTCACAGGCAGGGTGATGATGACGCTCTTCAAGGCGCTCATGACTCTCTCACTCGTGTATGGTAGACTCGCAATGCGAGGGATACGCTTTTTAGATGACACCTCCTTTCGCAAGGACAGCTTTCTTTGGCGCGCGTCTCGTTGATCCGTTCGCCTCGAATGTTTGGTTACTTCTGACGATCCTCCCGGTTGTATCCTCCGAATCGCGAAAACATTTCATCATACGTGAAAAGACTGCGTTCACCTGCCAGCTGACGTAACATCTTTCGAGCCACACTGCCAGCGAGTTCAACACTATCCTGGGCGTAGAATATTCCAGATTGGGATGACGATTGGCCGCCAAGTCGGCCGAGCGATGTGGTCGTACGCGATTGGTCGACGACTTCCTGTTGCGCTTTTCGCGTTGCCAGGAGTGATAGTGGGGAGATCGGTGTGCGCAATCGCGGATTCGAAATATATTTCCTCTGTACCCCATTAACCATACTACTCATTATTTCTTATACCCGCAGCGATGTGTTCCGTGGTGGTGTTTGACGGAAATCGATCCTCGCTATAAATACGAAAAGTTGCAAAGACCAAACTGTTCTAGTTTCCAAGAGTGCTTATTATTTATTCAGACTTCTATTGACAACAATGCCCCTTTACTTATCTTTGTTTAGGTTGGCTATAGAGCTTTCCTTTTTATGCGTGCTGCTCTATTTAATTGAAGGATCGTTCAAACAAAACATATGAACTGGCAAAGTTTGTGCGAAAATTTTTAGCGCTGCTTTAATACCAATATGAACTTGCTTTAGAAATGAGCAAAAAATGAAAACTATAGAAAAAAATTTAGTCACTTAAGTTCTCATCAAGTACCTAATTTTTTTTATTTCTTATCCGAATTCACTTTTAGGTATGAATATTTAATTTGCAGCTTTTTCATCAATTTTAGTTCCTACAGAACGTAATATTTTATGTACTTTCTAGATATTATGTTAATCAAAAACTATCTTCCATCACAGCAATTAATAAATATATTTTGAAATTTTTTTAAGGTTTTATTTACATTTTTTTTGTAGCCGTGAATTAATATTAAGATATAAACTTATGCTGTGTAATAAAGAGTCGTTATCTTATCATATAGACTTAAGTAAATTAAATACTTAGAGTGCTAATGTATCTCTTATAAAATGATGAAAAGTATTTTTCGAGGTATTTTTCTAGCACGCGATAAGATGATGACTCGAATAAAAACAATATTGTACATACTATTTACAAGGAGATGACCAGACATGTCGATACTGGATTTTCTTGAAACTTTCAAAAATTATTTTTTACGCAAAATAATTAGATCCACATCGGCGTTTTATTGGGCCCTGGAAATCGAAATATTCAGTCTATATATCATACTACGAAACAATATATATATATATATATATATGCATTATCAGCATAAAGGAAGAGTGGTGAATCTTGATTTGCAGGGCCTATTCAATAAAACGCCAATATATGGGTCTCATTATTTTGCACAAAATGTAATTCCTGAAAGATTCAAGAAAATCCAGGACCCGCATGTCTGGTCATCGCATCTCCTCATTCTAACGCACATAGTACTTCCATTGCATCATTTCTTATTTAATTAGTAGTTTTCATTCCAAAAAATGTATTACAATGATAGATAAATTAAAAATACCAACAATAACATATAATCATTATAAAACTAATATTTATGCAAAAAAAAATGTAGAATTTCTGTAACTTAAATTTTATTTGAGAATCAAATGGAATAAGAAGTTTTCTAACTCCAATTGTATTTTAATTTTTTAATGGCACTGCTACTAATTTTTAAATGACAATGCTGAAAAAAATGCAACAGTAACTAAGAGCATAAAAAATACACTGCCATAAACGGTCAATGAAAAACTTATGAAAGTAGATATTCAAAGCAAGTAGATAAAATCAAGATTATTATTCAAAAAATATCTACCATTCACATAAATAATTTGAAAAATACGTTTTTGTTTAGGACTTGTAAGTTATATGCAATGTAAATAAACTAATTTTTCGTTGCATATGGATAATTTACTGTGAAGAATTTGCAATTCATTAAAATGATCATGTGGAGGTTTTTTTTTTTTGGTAAAAGTCGACGCATTATTTTTAATAAGTTATTTTATTTAAATAAATTGATTAATAACAATACATTCGCCGTTTCTTGTTAAAATATAAAATCTAAATATCTGCCCTCTTGATATAAAATTCTCAGTATGTACAAAATAAATTTTTGTATACAATAATAAAATATTTTTATTTACATATTTGATAGAAATAAAAAAATAAATTAAAATACCGAGCGCTGAATTAGACTATTTATGTTGTTTTCCGAGCGCAAAACATCTGTTATGACATCGCAAAAAAGGGACTTGAAGACAATTAACACTACAGGTAAGTTAAAAAATAGTATACGCGACACGGGTCGAAGATGCTTCTTATGTTTATCTTTTTTGTCAAATTTGACTCGGGCGGTATTCACCTGTTTTGAGCTTTAGAAACGTAATATAATAAATATAATAAATATAATAAATGCAATAACTACAGAATATTGTTAAAATACTATATAAGTAAAATACAAGCTCAAAAAGTTTAAAAAAAATAGATACTATAAAATAATTTGTTTTGAAAAATATATAAGACTGTACTTAACATTAATAACAATTAAACTGCATAATACTTAAATTAATTACATTTGATTTTGATTCAATGTTAAAATTAACCAATTCATTAATTCTCATTAATTACCACAAAATAAATAAATTATTGATCTCTAAAAAAGGGATTAATCACTTTTTATAATAGTGAGATTCCTAATACGATTGAAATGACTGTTGATTGTTTGATGAAATTCTTCTTCCGAGATCATGGCACTAGATGGTGATTCTGTAGCATTAGGTACAGGCATCAATTGTGTAAACATTTTTGTTGAAATACCATAATAATCTAATTGAATCGCAATGAGTGCATGCACGGTAGGGTTTAGATATTCCAATCTTTTTTCAAGGAACATTGGCAATTCAGATAGTAGCCTTGAATGATAAATTTTTAATTCTTTAGAAGTTAGCTCTTCTGATTTTCTTTCTCTTTCTAATTTAACATGATGACTTGCAGTTTTCTCTCTCTTTTCTTGATACTTTTTTAAATTGTTATATGCAGTTTTCCAATTAGTAACAAGTTCTTCTCTTTTGTTCAAGGCATTTCTTATGAACATAAATTCCTCTTTTAGTTTCTTCAGTGGTTCAATAAATGTTTTGTTAAAAAGTGCCACTGTTTCTTCAGTAGTGTTTCCAACCTATATATATATATGAAAATATTGTTTGAATGATTGTTTTAATCATATTATATTCAGAGACTAATAAAAAACAAAATTCAACCATTTCTAAAATATATTTATAAAAATAATATTTAATTTCAAGAGTACAATAATAATTTAATAACTTTTAAAGAACATTTATTCAAATTCAATAAATTACTTTCATTCTTCCATATAAAATGAGTATAATGTGAGAAATTTTTAAGCAGATATATTTAAATTTTACATAAAATTTTTTAAATAATTCTCAAACATTTCAGATAAAAAATTTATAGTTCTAACAGATGTTATATTTACCTGTGTTGTAACAGAATGATAGTTTTCGACTATTTTTCTAAATTCATCGTTGACATGAACTAATTCACATGAACTCAAGTTTGTAGTTAAGCGTTGATCAGCTGTATTCAAATGTTCAATGGTGTTTAAATATTTTTTCATTTCCTTGACCATTTGTCTGATTGTATTTTCAAGGCTGAAAGAGTTTAATGTTATAATAAAAAAATCATTGTTGTATAAACAGAAAAAATATTCACTCACTATATAATTCTTTGAACAGCAATATCTAATTCACGGTCTTCAGCCACAGTAAGACATGGCTGAGCAGCCGAAGGCCTAAACATTACATACTGCTTCCTTAACGGATTCCTATAAAAAAATAGAAAATTAATCACACAATAAATAAATTATATAAAAAATTGTTGACCAAATGAAAATAATAAATAATGAAACTAAATTATAAAACTTACCACGTCATTTTGTATATTTAATTGTTTAGCTAGCTGTGGTGTAACATTACGACATTATCAACAATTCTTACATAGGTACTTTATAATAACACATTAGAAAAGTTCAAAAGATTATTAATTGCATCATATCAATTTAAATGCATAATTTTTTCGTTGCACAATCACACGATATGAATTTCAGTTATTGTATAAAAAAAAGTTAATGAAGAAACGGAACCGACGTACTTAATCGTTTCGATAAATTAAACAAAACAGATAATTTTTTATCGTTGAGGTTATCAAATTTGGGTTTGGTACTTATAATTGCGGTTTCAATTCGCGCATGCGTCTACGTACTGCTAATACTGCCAATTGCCAAAGTAAAAAATACAAACGTCAACTCGCCATGAAAAACATTACTATTAACTTTTACAAAATTAATAAAAATAGCAATTGAATGAAATAAGGAACTTACAAAGCGTTTACATGCTTTGCATAGAAAATATTCTCCTCTACCTACTAATATTAAAAAATTGATTAAGTAGTCTACTTATTTTATATTTTTTTTTCTCTAGAGCCGGTCTTTTAAATTTTCATTGTTGTCAGTCCGATTTGACATATGGTATATATACCTATAAGCCTTTTCTTTCTGCTCCTGCGACAGCTGGAAAGTGTAAAGGTAAAAAATAATAATTGTTCGTGGTTTTTCATAATTCTCGCTTGTATTAGTTGCTCTTTATGTACTGTTTCACTTTTATTTTAGTTTAATAAGTTTCGATTAAAATAAAAATTTTATTTATTCAGGAAATTTATGTTTTAAAAGATTTGCATAATATTACGTGTGGTTAAAGATATTTGGTTAATAAATTGCATCATAAATTTTTCATAAATGAAATTGTATTAAATTCTTTTATAATATTAAAGTACTATGTTTCAAAGTAATTTCATTAATTCTATTTATATTTTTTAGGTTATAAATACTATTCTCTTCATTTGTTACTATAATAAATAGCTTGATTACAACGCACGTGCGGAGTGTGGACTTACTTAGCGCATGCGTCAAAGGAAAATATTTTTTTGTAAAATTTAAGAAGAAAATTGCATTCTAATTAATTACCATTACTCATGAATTATACATTAGTAATTTAGTAAATTAGTAAGATACATTAGGAAAAATATTAAAAATTCACATTTTGAGAAGTATTTCCATTAAAAAAGCAGCGTACCTACACATATTTCAGTGAGGGTTAAACAATTGTTAAATGAAAAGCTTCTACTTTTTAAAACATTCTTATAGAGTATTGAGTTCCATTGAACCTCAACTTAAATCTTTTTTTCTATCTCAGCGTAATAAACAAAAGTATTATCATTTTGCTGTTTGCAGCAATAAAATAAAAATGGGTGAGCTGACATGGGAAGAAAAGTACAAACTCATCACCAGAAATCTACAAGAATGGCTTGGTGATGAAAAACTTAAAACAGTCTTGAAACAACGAGATCTGAAAGTATATTGGGGCACTGCGACCACAGGCAGGCCTCATATCGGTTACTTCACTCCAATGACAAAAATCGCTGACTTTTTAAGGGCTGGAGTAGAGGTCAAAATTCTTTTTGCTGATCTCCATGCTTATCTTGACAATATGAAAGCTCCTTGGGAATTATTGGAGCTTAGAACACAGTATTATGAAGCTGCGATTAAAGCCATGTTAAGATCCATTGATGTTCCTCTGGATAAGTTGAAATTTGTCCAAGGAACAGAATACCAGTTAACAAAGTAAGTTTTTCCTTTTATTAAATTTCATTAAAAAAGAAAGATAAATCTTATCTAACTATTATTATTAGAGAATATACATTAGATATGTATCGATTAAGTTCCGTTGTAACTGAACACGATGCAAAGAAAGCTGGAGCAGAAGTAGTGAAGCAAGTTGCTAATCCATTATTGTCTGGATTATTATACCCTGGTCTACAAGCTCTAGATGAGGAATATTTAAAAATCGATGCTCAATTTGGAGGTGTTGACCAGAGAAAAATTTTTACATTTGCTGAAAAGTATTTACCAGCTTTGGGATATGAAAAAAGAATTCATTTGATGAATCCTATGAGTAAGTTGTGTATTATAAATGTCGATTTAAGTTAATCATGAATCAATAATATAAAACAATATTGTATTATAGTTCCTGGGCTAGCTGGAGCAAAAATGTCTTCTTCGGAAGAAGACTCAAAGATTGATCTCTTAGACAATGCGGCATCAGTTAAGAAAAAGTTAAAAAAAGCTTTTTGTGAACCTGGAAACATCACAGATAACGGACTTCTGTCATTTTCTAAATCTGTTCTATTTCCTCTTTTCAAAGAAGGAGAATCATATCTTGTGCCCAGAACTGCTGAATTTGGTATGCAAATAGTTTTCTTATAATTTCAAAATTTAATACATACATTATTTTAGTCTTTTCTTCTATTTAGTTTCATTCACTGAAAGCATGTATAAATATATTTTAACAAAAGTAAATATTTGAAAAAATAATACAATATAAACTCAAATTACAATAATAATTTTAACCATAATAAGCTTATAATATTTTAATTTATAACTGCCATAGGAGGTGATATTACTTTTGAAAAGTATGAAGATTTAGAAAGTGCTTTTGCCAAAGAAGAAATCCATCCAGGAGATTTGAAAAATGCCGTAGAAATTTATGTGAATAAATTGCTGGATCCTATTAGAAAAGAGTTTTCAAATGATCCAAAATTGAAATCACTTAGTGCAAAGGCCTACCCACCACCACAAAAACAGAGTAATAAAAATATTTATTTATTTTATATATCAATATTAATTAGATTCTGGTTATGCTATATATTATATGCACCGTAGAGCCTGTTGCTGATGAAATTGTACCTTCAAGACTGGACATTAAAGTAGGAAAAATAGTAGATGTACAGAGGCATCCAGATGCAGATAGTTTGTACATAGAAAAGATTGATTTAGGAGAAGAATCTGGTCCTCGAACTATAGTGAGTGGTCTTGTAAATTATGTACCAATTGAAGAAATGAAAGATAGAATGGTTGTTGTATTAGCAAATTTAAAGGCAGCTAATCTTAGAGGTGTTTCCTCGCATGGGATGGTTCTATGTGCATCTGTGTAAGCCTTTATAATGTCTTTTTAAAAAACTAAGTTTTTATATTTTTAATAATTATATCTTAAAATTATTATGTTATTCCACAGTGAGGAACCGACAAGAGCAGTTGAACCTTTAAGGCCACCAGCAAATAGTAAGCCTGGTGATAGAGTTGTGGTTGAAGGTTACGAGAGTGGCACTCCAGATGATGTCCTTAATCCAAAGAAAAAGATTTGGGATAAGTTACAGGTAAATTTAATGTGAATTTTATATTCTATAAAATATAATTTTTTTTAAAGTATTAAACAAAAATTTTTTGGTATTTAGGTGGATCTTGTAGTTAATGGAAATGGAATTGCAAGCTGGAGTGGTAATCCACTTTTAACACCTTCCAATGAAAATCTCACGGCTGATACATTAAGGAATGTTCCAATAAAATAATACACATTTCTACCGAACATAGCATTTTCATCTTTTATAATATTTAATTTTTATAAGTATTTTATGTTCATACATTTTCACTGTCAGCATTAAATAAAAAAAAATTTATTTCACATATTTACAAGAAACTTTTATTTAAATACTGGAGAGTTTATACAAAAATACTTGCTAATCTTAAAAATTAATGATCAATGATAATTAATTCATCAATGCCCCAATCTTCATAACTGTGATCAGGTAGGAAACGTCTAATTATAATTGGAATTTTGCGTTGTTTTAATTCTTTCATTGCAATTTGCAATGGATCGGTTTCACCCTCCAATTCCACCATAACAGGAGCACACATTGATATTTGCAATGCTCTCGTTCCCAATATCCTAGCCCTTTCATATCTACAAAGCAAAAATCAATGATTGACATTTTGCTACTTCGGTTAAAGTTTAAAAAGTAATTTTTTAGATTCGTTGAGTAACTTACTTGGTCATGTAACCAGTTGTAATACGTTTACTTTTTTGAACCCCACCAGAGGCTTCACCTGCTGGTACCAATTCAAAGTTCTCAACTTCATCCTCTTGCTGCTCTAATTCTATTTGGTCTTCATCTTCCACATCGTCAAAATCATCTACAACACTAAAGATAAAAATATAAGGTATTAAATTGATTTATTAAAATATTAATAATGAAATAAATATTTTCAACTTGCTTTTCTAAAAAATGTTCAAATTCGACTTAATTATTAATAATTTAATAAGCTTTCTTAAAAATAAAGAAAATCATAATCGTGTTATTTGAATAATTGGAATACAAAATACATCCATAATTTGTATGAACAATAGGTACATGCAAGCAAATATTTATTTAATAAGCCAAATCCGCCTAAATAAAGAAATTTTAGCAAAATAATATTTTGAGGTTAGAAAATTTTGTAATGATTCACGAACTGGAGCTATTATAGATAATTTATAATGTAATATTTGAACATCTCATTTTAGTAATAAAGATTGTTTCTAAACATTTTTTTCTAATTTAAACTTACTCATCAGCCTCAAATTCGTCGTCAGCCATATCAAGTTTTTGTTCACGGTAATTTAAACCTTTCTCTTATGATAACACGAGGGAAACTGCCGTAGTTGTAAACTTGGCGCACGCGTTATATCTCCCCTTATATGTATCCTTAGTGTAGGTCATTTATCAAATAAAAACACCAATATTCTACTTATTCTATAAATAAATATTGATTGAACATATGTATATACATATACACCTATAAATAAATTTATCTTCTACACCATGGACAAATTCTTTATAATTTCATACGAAAATTTATTATACGTTTAAATAATTTTTGGCCCTGAAAAGGGCCGATTGGTTAATGCAGATTTTATCTATTTAGAGCTGGTATATTTAGTAACAGCCTTGGTGCCTTCGCTCACAGCATGTTTAGCGAGCTCGCCAGGAAGCAAGAGTCTGACAGCAGTCTGGATCTCCCGGGAAGTAATAGTGGATCTCTTGTTGTAATGAGCAAGTTTAGAGGCTTCAGAAGCAATGCGTTCGAAGATGTCATTAACGAAGCTATTCATAATGCTCATTGCCTTGCTCGATACTCCAGTATCAGGATGGACTTGCTTTAAAACTTTGTAAATGTAGATACCGTAAGATTCCTTCCTCTTCTTCCTGCGAATTTTCTTCTCGTCTTTTACAATATTTTTCTGGGCTTTGCCGGACTTCTTAACACCTTTTTCGGTTTTGGGAGCCATTGTGAAAACTAGATGTTAACTGCTTGAATATTTCTAAACAAGTGATAATTACAAAGATATTGCGGCTCTTTTTAAATAAAAAGTTGACGCTACCTCTATAGGCATTCATTGTGAGCCGCATTTGTTGCAGAGTCTGTGATTGGTGCGGAGTAGCTTCGCGATGCGCAGAGCCGTAGTACTATAGGCAGTGATTCCCCCACCGTTAACGCAAAGAGGGCTGTGATTGGTTCGGCGCTGTTCCGCGACAGAATAACTGGTTTCATCACTTTCCTTCGGATTTTTCATGAATATAAAAGAAAACTTGTTAAAGTAAAAAACTAAATACCTATTTTATGTGTTAACTTACAGAAATGATATGCTAGTTTACAGAAATTATCTATTTAGTTATGAAAAAATTTGGTTTTAATGAGTTATGATTAACCAAAATTATGTCAAATTTAAAGGGTCATTTTATTTTTTAATGTCCTTTTACTGCATTTTAAAATCTAGAATAAATTTATTTCACCCACTTTTTCGGTATATAAATTTACTCATGATCATTTAGCAGCTGAATAAGAAAAAGAAAACAAGTTTCATATTGTAATTGGTAGAGTTCAGTCTCAACTAAACTTTTTTCATTTATGTAGATATAGGATACTCAAAACACGTCTTAGAATAAATGAACAAGAGGTATAGATATCGACTACTGTTAGAATTAGACATATGGTAATGCAAACAACTCTTTATTTTTCTGTCTTGTATACAATCCTTGAACGTTTAATATCACGTACACTGTTGATTTATCAATACATTAATAAGTACCAGGAATATCATATCAATTTTAAAATAATATACATATTAAACTGAATCACTTTGAATCTAGTCATATAAATATTTATATAGCTGGTAATATAAGACCAAAATCTATTGCTCTACGTTGTTAGAAATTTTGTGACCCTGAAAAGGGCCGATTGTTATATATCGATGGAAATCAATGATGAACTTCTTGCTATACTAAACCAGATGGGAAGCTTTGGTGGCGATGCGCTCGAAGATGCCATTGACAAAACTATTCATGATGACCATATATAGTTTTAACGGGAAATTTCAATATCGGGATAGACCTGTCTGAGTACCTTATAAATGTAAATGTTGTAAGTCTCTATTCTCTTCTTGTTTTTTTTTCTGGTCCACTGGTGTCTTTTTCGCAGCTTTTTCGAGCTTCAGTTTAAATGCCTTATCGCACCAGGGTTAGGTAGTATTTACACCCGTCACAAAATATACAACAGATGAAAAATTCGACAAACACTGTATTTGGCGTTAAATGCAAATCAATTTTTTCAAGAAACGAAATCAGTTTTCTAATGCGCTGGAAAATTTTTCGCCTTTTATAATCAATGGCAAAAAGCACAATAATTAAATTAAAAATAAATTTTTGTAAATTGCTATAAAATCATGGAATAGCTGTGTATAATATTTCTTAAAAGAAAGAGAGAGAGAGAAGCAAACGTTAAATATAGATGTTTAAATGTCAAATAGTAAAACGAGCGATGGGTGGGGGAACGCTCGCATCTGATTGGTGCGGTGTTGCTCCGCGCACATGATTACCACGCTGAAATTTTTTGAACTTGATCACACACCTACGAGTTACTTCGAAGGATCAACATAGCCTGTTATTTACCAGTATACAAATTGATAATGTCTGGACGTGGTAAAGGAGTTGGCAAGACGAAGGGGACGAAATCGAAGAGCCGATCGAGCAAAGCTGGACTTCAATTCCCGGTTGGACGCATACATCGGTTGCTTCGCAAAGGAAACTTCGCCGAGCGCGTCGGTGCCGGTGCGCCGGTCTACCTGGCTGCTGTTATGGAGTACTTGGCAGCGGAGATCCTGGAGTTGGCTGGAAATGCTGCTCGTGATAATAAAAAGACCAGGATCATCCCCCGACATTTACAGCTCGCCATTCGTAACGACGAGGAATTGAATAAATTGCTAAATGGAGTTACCATTGCTCAAGGCGGCGTCTTGCCCAATATTCAGGCTGTTCTTTTGCCCAAGAAGACAGAAAAAAAAGGTTAAATGATAAAATCTTAAAAAATAATCGGCCCTTTTCAGGGCCACAAATATTTTTAAACGTATTTTAAACTTATTTTGTTCAAATTTACGAACTCTCCTAAAAAATATATTTAGGAACGTATATAACCCACCAAAAGTACTTTTATATACAAAAAATGAAATAGTATTTAAATAGCTTAATTAAAAAACTTGTGCAAAATTACCAAAACGTGAAAATAAATAAGTGGATCCTATCGATATTTAAATGGAAATATAACTATGACCCATAATAGAAAAACATACAGATATGAACAATGAAAACCCGTTATTTCATAAATGAAGTCTCATACTCGTAAGTTATACACGCAGATAGTGGCAATTAACGTGTTGGATATAATGGCGATATCATCTGTTTTCCACATCTATTCGTACTTATAATTAATGATTTTATGAATCGTTTGAACCAGTATGCTCTACATATTTTTATCATATTTATAATACAAAAAATTGTTTTTTTTTCATTAAATTTCATATATAAAATATATATTAATTTTATAATTCGAGTTTTATATATGTAACAAATAATTGTGATACGTTTGGAAAAATATTTGGCCCTGAAAAGGGCCGATTAATAAAATCGAATCACTTTGAGCTCGTGTACTTGGTGACAGCCTTTGTGCCTTCGCTTACGGCGTGCTTAGCAAGTTCACCAGGAAGCAGAAGTCTAACAACAGTTTGAATCTCTCGGGACGTTATGGTAGACCTTTTGTTGTATTGAGCCAGACGAGATGATTCGGTGGCGATGCGTTCGAAGACGTCATTCACGAAACTGTTCATTATACTCATCGCCTTGCTGGATACTCCCGTGTTCATGTGCACTTGCTTTAGGACTTTGTAGATGTAAATGGCGTAAACTCTCCTTCCTCTTCTTCTTACGGCCATTTTTGCCACTCTTAGTAATGTTCTTTGTAGCCTTCCCGGTTTTCTTCACCGCTTTACCGCTGGTTTTAGCTGTCATCTTTGAAATTCACGAAAATACGACGAATTGCTTCGAAAGTCAGTCACAATGAGCGAAAAATTTTGATGTCTTGAATATAAAAGCGAGCACGGAGCTGGGCCGCACCAATCACAGTCAAGCGCTTAGCATTTTTCTCCCGCCACCGCTGAAGTCGAGCGGCGATTGGTGTGGCCTCACTCCACACCGTTACGTATACACTGCAGGTCCGAACTGCTGAATTTATTTTATTCATTTCAAGGTCAATTAAATATTCTCTTTTTATAAAATGCTTATAGATGCTGTAAGGGATATTTCAAAATGTATTTTTACATTAGTTTCTCGTTCGTCGTTTATGACATTGAATAAATAGCTGTAAAGATTTAGTTTATAAAGCACGATCACAAGAAAATCAATATACGAGTAATTTGGATTTCCAAAGTTGTTCGTGCATCATTAGTTATTAAATGTTTTATTTAGAACTATCGATTTTATTTTCATTGTGTAAATTGATTTATGCATATGCATATTTATTAAGATTAACAAACTAAGTTCTTTAATGCACAAATCGTTTTTTAGGCAAATAGATAGGTACATTTTAACCTCACATTTTTGCAATATGTATGAAATTCGGTGAATTTAAATTTGTATATTGCGATTGTTAATACATTAAATAGGCATAGAACAATTGTTTTTTTTATACATATTTTAAATAAATGTCAAATGGATTAGGAAGGAAATATTTAACGAGTATTTTAAACATAATTGCAAGTTCCACTGTAAAAAATATTTGTAGCCCTGAAAAGGGCTGATTGGTATGATTTAGAACGGATTTAACCGCCGAAACCGTAAAGTGTGCGGCCTTGTCTCTTTAAAGCATAGACGACATCCATGGCGGTGACAGTTTTTCTCTTTGCATGCTCGGTGTAGGTGACAGCATCACGGATGACGTTCTCAAGGAACACCTTCAAGACACCACGAGTTTCCTCGTAGATCAATCCAGAAATACGTTTAACTCCTCCACGTCTGGCCAAACGACGTATGGCTGGCTTGGTAATTCCTTGAATGTTGTCACGCAAAACCTTACGATGACGCTTTGCTCCTCCTTTTCCAAGTCCTTTGCCTCCTTTACCACGTCCAGTCATATTGGATACGAATAGATGCTAACTCTAAAGCAGTTGTCAAACAAATGATGCTTTGAACGAATATTCGGCTCTTTTTATAGGCCGAGAAGCTCGTTTCCCCTTCTCCGCGCTCCCATCAACGCTCGCCTCTACCATGGCTTCCCCCTCTACTCAACCTATCGCAAGAGGGCGCAGATGTGTATAAATACAGCAGCTCGCAGTTAAAAAAAATCACTTTCGTTTGGATACCTCAACAGATCGTCTGAACCAAAACTTCGAAAATCTTTGCAATGGCTCGTACCAAGCAAACTGCTCGTAAATCTACTGGAGGCAAGGCTCCACGCAAACAACTGGCGACAAAGGCTGCGCGTAAAAGTGCACCTGCTACTGGAGGAGTTAAGAAGCCTCATCGTTACAGGCCTGGAACTGTTGCTCTTCGTGAAATCCGCCGTTACCAGAAGAGTACTGAGCTTCTCATTCGCAAGTTGCCTTTCCAGCGACTTGTGCGTGAGATCGCTCAAGATTTCAAAACCGACTTGCGTTTCCAAAGTTCGGCTGTGATGGCACTGCAGGAGGCTAGCGAGGCTTATCTCGTTGGTCTTTTTGAGGATACCAATCTTTGCGCCATTCATGCCAAGCGAGTTACGATTATGCCCAAGGACATCCAATTGGCAAGACGTATCCGAGGAGAACGAGCTTAAGCTTTTTTTTTCCAGATAAACAATCGGCCCTTTTCAGGGCCAAAATATTATTTTACGTAGAACATATATTCTGTATATAAATTAATGACTAAGAATATTTACATGAGATTTTATACTTATCTTTACACATCATCAGACTTTCAATAAAAATATAGCAGAGATAGAATTTATTCCGAAACAGTGTACATCAATTCTACGAAGAAAATATAGATATAGCTACTATAATAGCCTTTACCTATACTTACTTTACTTAATACAAAAATAGTTTCAGGTTAGTTATTTACAAATTAGTTTACGACGAAATGGCGTCGTTGTTAGTTTGACGTTTCGTAACGTTATTGTTCACGATTTTTAATAACAATCGTACTTTTAGAATCTTCATACGCTATGGGGAACTTGTTAGATTGTTGTAAAGGCTCCTCATACGAAGATATCACACCAGATCGTGTAAGTTTTTTTTAAGGTTATACTAGTGTAAATTAAAATTGGTTATTATTTTTAATTTTGTAAATATTTTTACATATTACGGTAAAAGTTATGTTCTGTACATGTTTTTATTCTTTTATATTTATAAAATTTAATATAATATTGTTAGAAACCTGTTTATTGATTTATTTACATGATAGTAAACAATCAATATTGTTTCTAATATCCTAATTGTAAATGATTATAATGGAAAAACTTATACTTATTAGAAATATGTTTATGAATACATGAGTTAGTAAGATTTTATTACCATTTCTAGGATACTATTCGACAGCAACAAGCAGAAGCTGCAGAAAAACGATTAGCTGAACAAGAGAAAAGAGGAATTGGAAATATTAATGTTGTCAAACGACAACAGAAATTGGCAGAAGAACGAGAAAAAAAAGAAAGAGAAACAGAAAATATGAGTGGTCAGACTGGTCTTAAAGTAACTAATTATTATCATTATTAATATTATTATTATTATGATTAATAACTATTAAAATTTAATTATATTTTATGTTTTCAGTGGCAAGTCAGTTAAAATGCTCCTTATCAATTATGTTCAAGAATACTACTCTTAACTATTTTCTATGGTATGTATGTTTCAAATTAAAGTAAACGAAGAATCAAATTCCTTTTCATGTTGGATGTATTTTTTGTTTTAGAAATATATAAACTTATGTGATAGTATTATAAAATACTGATTAACAAATATTTTGGATGCTGTTATATTGTGAGTTTGTTTTTTTATAAGATGGACTTTACATAGGATATACCAAAACCACTTCGTACAAACTGGAATTGTACTTCGTTCAGTATATGTATGCATGGACTTTACACAAATTTTATATAACTTTTCTTCTATTTAATATTTCATCAAATTTAAAAAAAATTATTTGTTGGATACAATATAATGAAATTGCTTTTTTACATTGAAGGTACACGAAATGTAAATGTAATATAGTATAAATGTAAAAGACGTGTAATATATTTTGGAAGAATAAGGTTGAAAATTTTTATTGACTTGAAATCTTTTTCAATTACTGCTATTAAAATGTTCATTCGTTTTAAATTTTTCTTTTATTTTGATACTGATTTTATGATATTACATAAAAAATAGTATAACATTTTTAACACAAAGCTGTCAGCAATTCTTTGCTGGATATTTAATGTTTCTAATTAATAGTAGCTTATTTTTTCATAATATTTTTATTTCTACAAATATGTAAATGAAAAATAGTAGAAAAGCTAGATAAAATATTACTTGCAAAATTCATTAAAATTGTCTAATTTTAAATTGTAAGAATTTTGAAATATTATGTTTTATCGTTAAATTTATATGGATCGATAGTGTTATTTATTTATTTATTTTATTGTTCAAAAAATATTCTCGTTTATAAAAAGTTATTAAAATAATATTATTAATTAATGAGTGTTACTTAAATTCCAAATGAATAAACTGAAGAATATTACCTTATGAAAATTTTAACCACATCAAATGGATAGAAAAGGGTAATATAATTAGAATAATGAATAATGCTGAAAACTTATATAAAAATTAAGTGTTTGTAAGTCTAAGCCATTTTTGCTACATGAATTGTATTACAGATATTTAGATACTTTTAGTTAAAAAATAGTTCTGCATCAAAGTCGTCGACAGACTAAGGCTTAAACTTAGATAATACTCCAGAAAAGCTTCATTTAAATATTAAATCACTATAAATTTTCAGAGTAAATAAAGAAAATACTCTTTTAAAAGTAAAATTTATTGAAATAAAATGATAATTTTTTCTCGCAAATGGAGTACTTACTAACATGCATATATAAATAAGAATTTATGTGCACTTAATTATTAAAAAATGCAGATTTTTAATGTGTTATCAAAAATGTTTCTTTTGAATTATACAGGCCTATATATTATTCTGTTTTTAATATACTGTACCTACACGATATGAATCTATTATACATTGTACTTTTGTAAGATTTTCAATGAATCTTGAACATTCCTTAAAATAAATTCTGTTTTATTATAAATTCAACAGTTTTTTTACTTCTTTTTACTTTTAACTTATATATTCTAATAATTATCAAAAAAATAAAATCCTTATGTGTAATAATCTGTAAAGTAGCTTATTAGAGGGATAAGTAAAACATATATTTTTATTGGTAAAAAATTGCTTTAATGTCTAAAAGACATTAAAATTTATTATTGCATCATAAAATAGTTATATATAGAATACATACGGAATAAAATCGAAATTTCGTTTAAAATTATGCATACACTTGTAATGAATCGTGAAAACTTCGATTAAGCTGTACATATTTGTTATGTAAGGCAGTCTCATTTATTATAAATGCTCGGTGACAGATGGAAATAGAATTTTTTATTTCTCCGTCAATAATCAGACGCAATAATTTATATATGCAGTCTATGCTACAATATATAGACAGGCATAGTTATTTATATTTAATATTTTTCTTTTTCAAAGAATATATTTTTATATTATACAAAAATTTGAGGTGCATTAAAATTTATAATAAAATTTCAAATGTTTCTAATATGCATATTTTCTGTCAATGTTGTATAATTTTTGTTCATATATTTTTTACAGCATTCAAAAATATCTTTTTCATGATTATTGCAGTTTAAACATGTATTCTTTGTACATTGTTAATGGTATGAAAGTTATATTGTTGTCATTTCATCGTTTACATCTTACTATTAACTTATTATATTATTTTTTTTTCAACATATACATGTAAATATATATCTTACATAATATTATTATTGCAAATTTAATAGATCTCAATACTTTTTGAAATAAATTATATATCTTACAGGCTATTACTAAATATTTGCACTACTTTTAAATATAGCAAAGTAGAAAAATATCAAATATTATTTTGTCTGCTTCAATGAAGATACTGAATTATATATTTTCTACAGAACAGATACCTAAATCACAATGTCTAAGAATGATATTCATGGAATGCTTAAATATTTAATTATATTTATTATATTTGTATATATTTATATATATCTAATTATATATTGTTACTTATCTCAGTACATTTTATATTTTCAATTTAGATGTCCATTCAATTATAATTTCATTTTTAATACATATAAGAGTTTTAATATATTATCTCAACTTTATCTTCTTTGAGCTTTCTCTTAGTATTTTCTCAGGTACTGTTGCCTTTCATATCAAGCCATCAAAGGTGAACTCGCTAACCTTTGAAGAAAAGATCACTTAAATAGTGCGATATTTTCAACGAATACTTATAAATCGTTTCTTCAGTTCGAATATTTATATATATATATATATTCACCAATCTATTGGCAAGCAGCTTTATTCCACTATCGCAATCCTAAAGGAATTGTGTATACTATAGTATCAAGATTAATAAAAATGCAAATAATTCTTTTTTTGCAAGTCTCAATTTTAACCTATCCTTATTTGATGGGTTTTTAATGTAACGACTTTCGTAAAGCTAGATTAGAGGCTAAATAAAAAAGCTACATCAAATTTTATACATGTACACATTGAGTGACTTTAGATCTTTCCGATTCTGTGCACGGACCACGATCTGAAGAGTTTCTTTGTCGACCTCTTGATTTCCCGACCGTGGGCAATTTGTATCTCAAGAGAGGCACCGTTGTTCAAGGCAAGCCACGTACGAACCTCGTTTGTTGCAGATGATGCTCCTGTAAATAATACACATATTTACTGTCCATCAAAATTAGGGAAAGCACAACAAATGGTATAATCTACAATATTTTGAGTTCAGTTATTTAAAACTCTGTTTGGAAAATGTATTTCGATGGAAACACATTATAATTGAACTTTGTTTCGCAGAAAACTCAAATTTCTAGGTAATTCAAAAAATGTTTTCAATCGGTATTTCATTATCAATAATCTTTTTTCTATGCAAATTTCAAAACTTTAAGAATCTTAACATGTAATAAGTAAGTGTAAACGTTTCATATTAAAAATAACATTTTACCTAAGAGTTCATGTAACGTTATCCTTCTGCTTGCGAGCACTTCTTTACTAGCACTTCGAATTTCGAAAACTAGCATAGCTTGTCGAGGTACTGTATCGTGGTCTAATTGAAAATCAATGCAGAATTGGGGATTTGGCATTGCAGGCAGTAATCGTGACTTAGCAATTGTTTTACCACCGTTCAACGACGTTGTCATCTTTTCGGGGCTTGTGCAACTGTACAGAAACACAGCAATATGAAAATATATGAGTATTGCACCTTGTCATGGTAAATTTTCGAATGAATACCATTTTGGTACGTTTCATCAAAATCAAAATTGTGCAACAGTAAATGTACCATGTATATTTAATTGACGTTTATGGATTAAATCAAATTTTAAAAATTTATACATACTACGTTTTCCATTTGGATAATTTTTTCTTTAAATAAAATTTAAGCTGCACTATATGCAGTGCTAAATTATTATTAAGAATATCTTTTATAATAGACTTTCGAAATTATTGAAGCTAGAGTCGAATTTATTTAGACATATTTACTCACTTTTGGAATTTCACACGGCAGTACAGTTGGGCAATATGAGCTACATGAAGACCTTGTGCTTGAAGAACCTTTCCTTCAACTCCTGAATACTTTTCTCTCATACCATTCATAATTTTCAATTCTGTAAATAAAACGATAGTACTTTTATTAAGTACAAAAAGATTCGGGCATTTAAAATGTGGACACAAACATGCTTTTATCTTGAAAATTATTTATGAGTACTATTATTTATAGTTTTTATTAAATAAATACCATTTGGTCGTAGCCTTAATTTAGGACTAGGTTGGCGAATCCTGCCAAGCATATCGGGTTGCGAAACCGCATGTGAGAGTCCAGAACTTTGTAAGAGTTCAGTCGCATCGGCTTCACCTGCGCCACGGGGTTCCAGGCTGAGCGTTACACCTTTGTTCGGATCGCATTTGCTATCTTCTATGTTTACCTCGGAACGAAATCGCCGCAGCTTCAAACCTCGTTTCATCTATAATAAAAAAAAAAAACGAGACGTTTAATGAAAACATTAATTTATTTCACTAATAAATTTAAAACTGTATGAATAAAAAGCTAAGTATGCGGAAAAAGATAAAATTAAAGTTCTTAATTTTTGAATGGCATCAGCAATATTATTGTACCTTTTGTTTCATCATACGGAAGCTGTTGTATTGCGGCAGCTTTTTTCCAAAGCTTTGATCAGGACTAGGAGTCAAGCTGTGATGACTTGAAGACAGTTTCAATTTTGAACCGTCAGTACTGTCCGCATGCTCGATTTGTTCCCCATTTTTCTTGCGGGACCATTGGTTATTTGCTCCATCACAATTTTCTTCATACTCTTTGGCTTTTGCGAGTACTTTTCCTTTAACATAAAACGATACATTGTTTATAAAATACTTCAAGTAAAGAATGGACTTCTTTTCTTACTATACAATGTGCAAATGTTACCTGCGTTATTTGGATTCCGTACATTATTCGACGGCGATGACTGCGCTGAATGATTTTGTGGAACCGTTGGAACTTTAATCAGAGTCACTGTTCTGGGTGGTGGCGGTGGTGGTATGACCGGTTCTAGATGTAACCTCATTCTCGATTTTTCCATTGATGGTCTACGGATAATATTTGTCGCTGTGGTGACTGGAATGTCTTGAGGTTCACTGGGTCTTGTCGAGGCTTCGCTAACAGTACTTGTGGCATAAGTACTTTGAGTCTGAAATAAGTATATTGTTAGATAAAACTTGTACACGCTTATTGCCAAAAAAAAACCTACTTAGATTTTCTTACCTCACATTCTTCAGACAAAACCTTCACTTTCAATTCTATAGATCCAGATTTCGTACCACGAAGAGTAAACCAATAGGACTGATCTGTGTTAGACAATCTTCTAATCTCCTCTAAAGTCAATGATACTTTACCAAGATAATCTTTCATACCGAAAGTATCATGATCCCACAATACCTGTCAAACAGAGCATTATTATTTATTACAACGAAATCCTTCGTCATCTCTAGGGGGTTAGCCGTAATTTCAAATAACTCACCACATCGAGAGTTTCGCCACTACGAGGAAGACCCATAATGGAGCTCTCGTCCCAGCAAGGGTTCAATGTCTTTTTCTTCACGCTGCTCTTATACTTAGTCTCGTTGTTTAACTTGAGCTCGCAGAACGGATCGCTGAAGCCGTTTAGATCCTTGGCGACGAGATCTTTGGCGCGAAGCAGCGTAACCTCCATCAGTCCACTGCCGGTCGATAGCAGACTCGAAACGTCCGAGGCTGCTGTGTCTATGTCGCGATGTGTGAGCAGCAACTTCTGTGATTCGTTTAGGATTAGGTTACAAATTAATCCAATGACTTTACATTTAAACAGAAATACTCTTTCCCATTTTAAATTGTTAAATCATATTTGCATGACACTAACATAAGTTCCAAAATGTTTCCAATCATTTGTAAAATGAAAAAAGCAAATGAAACAAACTAGTAAAGTGTGTTAATCAATTTTACTAACCGCTTGCTGCATCCAAGGAAGACTATTTCTTTTGGTTTTTGGCTCGTCCTCCACCACAACTTGATTCACACTGTTTCTTCTACTCGTAGAAACTTGTTGAACACTTCGAACAGGATGAAATAATACCGAAACCGTCATAGTCGATAAGCCATTCGATCCGCTCAGTGTCAATTCTTTTCGCACTATCCACTTCATACCCTAAGCGTGAACAAAAACAAAATATGCATTAGTAATGCACTTCAATATCAACATTACGTTTAAGAAATTCATCAATTAAAAGCAAAAATAGTTGTAGGGATTTAATCATGATAATATTGCAGGATTAATCATATCATTTCCAGTTCAAATATTTAAATTATATGTGGACATTTTAATGTATATAATTATTATTTATATTCGACTATGGGAAGGATACGAAATTATTTGCAGAATCCGATCAGTGTCTTTAAATTGGAAAGCAGCTTAACTTGACACCGACCACCGGTCCTGTAACCGTAACTTGCGATTCATCAACCGTGACGAAAACCGGAATATTAACCGCAAGCTGGAGATGCTAACGATGATCGATATCTTTGAGCAAACGATGAGAAATTCCACGTGCATTTTCAACTTATTTTATATGATTTGCAAAATTAGTATTCATAATAGAAGCTCTAGATTCTGCATTACTATTTCGTTCATTACATGAAATTCATTTTT
Organism: Megastigmus dorsalis; assembly: GCA_900490025.1. Taxonomy (NCBI): domain Eukaryota; kingdom Metazoa; phylum Arthropoda; class Insecta; order Hymenoptera; family Megastigmidae; genus Megastigmus; species Megastigmus dorsalis. The sequence continues at coordinate 49,372 of UELU01128458.1, forward strand.
TCAAATTCTTAATATTTTTGTAACTTTATTAAAATATTATAAATATAAGTTGTGTCGGGAGTTAGAAATTAATAAGCATTACGAACCGGAGATAGAGACAGCATTGCCAAGCCCAACATATCCGTATCAGCCATTTTCGAAATATTCCAAGAATAAATGACGAAGCTCAAAGAAACTTGCGTATAATCTTGAACGAGGAATTCCGCACGCGATTCCCACTGTGGCGAATTCGTGCCGCGTATGTAATGAGTCGTTTTCACCTGAAATATAATTTTCGATTCAGTAAGTATATCACGTTTTAAGAAAGCGATGAAAGTACACAATTATTATCGTGTAGGTAATTATTAACCTTTTTGCGATTGTTGAAAAGTAGACAGTACGGATTGCATTGCGATGTGTCGCTGTTGAGATTTTCGGCTGAGTGAATGTACACTACGAGAACTCCTGTAAGGAAACGATTGTCAATTTTAATATTAAATGCCATTTACTTCCAAATACCTGTTCGACATCAAATTTTCACATGCACTCTTATGATTTTTTTTAAATTTTTCATAAACTTAAGCTAGTAGATTTAGAATGCGAGCCTATCGTATAGTAGGACCCGATGCACTCGAATTGATAATAGAAATGTAGGAAAACGAGGTTCTCTTAAAAATTTCTTTTAATTAACACGCCGCGAAAAGAATACGACAATTAAGTACCAGCTGAATGTGAGTCCGTGGGGTCGAGAAGACTTGGCTGTGGCACGTCTGGCTCGAGAGTGGGAAGCGTCGAGTATTCCAGTCTCGCACTTATGCTCGGTATGTTTGTACTGCTGCGAGATGGTTTCTTCTGTTGCAGTACAGTCTCCACTCTGTCAACAATGTTTTTCTTTTGTCAGGGTTAGCTAAACGAAACGTCAGGGTTCCTCAAATATTGATATAGAGTCGCAGTCGCACAACGCGTGGACTACCTATACGTATACACAAAGAGTTTGCATTTTTCCCCAATATAATACGTTTTTACCAAAGATGTCGTTCAAAAAAATCCATTGATTTCACAGCAGCAAGACTACTTACATCTGCGAATTCTCCCAATTGTAAACGCCGAGGGCGAGCTCGAACTGAGCGAGGGTGATGGTGCTGACGAGCCTCTTGGCCTTGAGCTTGATGAGGATGCGCTCGTTGTCGAGGGCGCCGACCAAAAAGGACACGTCCTCGCTCCAGGACGGGCTGAGCTGCGAGGTGACGCGGCGCTGATCCCCAACCGTCACCACTAGCCATCTGACCTCGTCGCTACTCGCTGTACGGACATGGTCGAACCAAAAAAAAAAAACCAAAATATTTACCTGTATCCGTCGACTCTAACCGCTTATTGACAAGTACAGGAAGACGCGATAAACTTGTCGCTGCAAGATATAGTGAATTAGACAATGGGTGGAGGGGCTGATCGGACTCACCGGCAGCGTGGGTCTGGGCAAGCGATACGGTGAGCACAGCCTGGGGCGTGCTGGTGGGTATGCAGTCGAAGCCGGGTCCGGGCCTCTCCTGGGCCCTGAGGTCGAGCTCCAGATGTCCCGGATCGACGAGCCAACTGGCCAGGGCGTCCGACACTACGGCGTGTATCCAGGTCTTGAGCAGGGGCACCTCCATCATCTGTACCGAGCGCAACAGTCTAACGCTGAACCAGACGTCCGGCTTCTCGACGAAGCTCAGGCTCAGGTGGCTCGCGTGGGGAAACGGGGCGCTCGCGTCCAGGGTCAGCGAGGCGAGTATCGTCCCGGAGATCGACAGCTTCTCCACAGCCAGGTCCATGTCCATGCCGACCCTGTACAAGCCCAAGCGGAATATTCGCTCGTTGTATATATATATATATAGGCAAAACGGTATCGTGCCAAAGAAGGATAATATACCTATTGTATAGGATTGAATTTATGATTTTCGAGGTTTATCGGTATTTTGAACAAACTTTATGAGACTTTTACTTTTAATAGGTTGAAAGGTAAAAATACCTATATATGTAAGAAGGCTTCTTGAGTCTTAAGTTTCTTGTAATTTATTTAGGTTTTATTTTGTTTGAAAGAACAACATAGCAATGTACACAAGTTTATAAAAAAAAATTAAAATACCAGCGAATAATCTTCCACACTTGATATGATACTTTTTAACTGTAAATAAGCGTTTGTTTATCACATTTTTTCAGTCAGCCGAATATTCATTGACCTAATAAGTACTAGGTCTATCGATTCAAAAATAGGTAAGTACGGAATTGAAAAGCTTTATATATAAAAATACTTTTATTACTACGAAGCAGCATGCAGTTGTTTAGCAAGCATTGCGCGAATCTCTTCGAGAGAAAAAAAAAACGGTAAAAAATTCAAGCCAGCTCGCATCGTCGACGAGGTGACACTCAACACACGCGGTTTATAAATTGAAATAGCTGAAAACTCACCCCTTGCCAAATAGTCGGGTGGCTATGAGCATGCGGAACTGTTCGCAGTCGAGATTGAGATCGGCCTCGATGCAGAGCCGGGTTGAGGTCGAGCGTCCGCCGCTGAGCGACTCGTCGTCCCCATTGTAGTCGAGGGTGCGTATTCTCGTTACGCAGGGCGTCTGCTCCCCCAGCGTCAGTTCCCTCAGCTCCAGCGACCCTTTCAACCGAATCCCCGACAAACGCGTCTTAGTCAACGAGCGTTTGCTTTCTTTTTCTCTTTTTTTTTTAGGCAATTAACGACCTATTGCTGCTTCTTGTAATGACTTTGCTATACTCGCATGCGGCTAAGCTAATTGGCTACCCTGTACATTCTACATTGCGTGCATGTCGCAGGGATTTGCGTACACGTGAAGTTTAATATTAAGCGACATTTCATCGATGTAAAATAGTATTTGGTAAATGATGCTCGGTATTGAAATACAAAATATTGTCGCACGATTCTGATCTTAAACATGTTGGAGAATGATTAAACTACTACTCTTATATGCTTACCGAGTATCGCTGGCTTGGCATCGTTCAGCAGTGGCTCCAAGCGTTCCTTCGCTTGAGAAAATATACTGGCTGCGCTAAATCTCCACCTTGAGTCATCGGACAAAAAGTGTTTTAATGAAATAGGTATACTTCGTTATAGAAACTGCATAAAAAAAAAACTTACACCAAATAATGATTCAATATTCGAATGATACAATTCTATTTATCTTACTTGTTAATGAAAAGTACCGTACAAAAGCTGATTTGACTGATTTTTCAAAAATAAATGTACCTCTATTGTTTTCAATAAATTTTTTCTTATAGGTAGTTATTAGGTACAAACCAACGATACCTTTTTAATGTGATAATTATTCATCGATCAGTGGTCAAATACAAAAATTTTCATTAAAATTGAATCGCCAATCACCAAGACATACCATAAATAAAATGTACAAAAATTTTATTCCCATAAGGCGCAATGTTAAATTAGTGTAAAAATAAAAATTTCAATATCTCTTTTCTTATAAGGTACACTTCAACCAAAAAAAAACCTAATAAATTTATCGTTTTAAAATCCAATCGTTAACCGATAGAAATAAAAAAGAAATAGATAAAAAGCTAATGAATCAAGTACCACTTGTTGATGAGTAGACTGAGCCACTCGGCGGTCTCGTCCTTGTAGAGCGCGCGACGTCGTCGCAACCTGGCGAGCTCCTGCTGCAGTGCGGTCTGAAGTAGCCGTGAGATTCGCGCCTTGGTGATTGTCCCGGCGAACGCGAGTACGAGCATCAGCCAGGCGAGCGAGAGACCTGCCACCCCCACGATCCAAGCGATCGTTACGCTCACACCGAGGTACAGGGCGCCTCGCAGTGCTTCCGTGTCGCGCTATAACCCAACGGTACCACATTATATATATATATGTATGGAATTAAGCATATTGTTTGGTGTTGTACAATAGCGCCGCCGAGCGATTCCGCCAGTTGTTCGATGTCGGCAAATAAATCTTATTCCTTTTGACTTTTTCCAATTTTCGATTGCTCTTCAGTCAATTGATTGTAACTTTGCTTTGTGTGTATTGATATCTATATTGACTTAAAATATATGGTTTTATACATTTGACGAGATTGTCAATAATATTATTCATACATAGGGCAACGTAGATATCGATCTATAGCGAAGAACGTTATTGCTATAACTTATGTCATAATTCAAAAAGGATAGTTGGAAGTGATTGATCACACAAAGAACATCATTTTTGCAAAATGTGTAGTTGCAGTTGAATTCTTCACGAACGATAGAGTTAATGCTTAATATTTAAAAAGACACCGGTTCTTCTCTTGGCTTCAAAATTTTATCGTCAGTCGACGTTTTATTAAGATTTAATCGAAAGCTCGTTATCAATGACGACACGTAGAAATTTTATACTTAATTTAAGATTGAGCCGGTTTAATGCGGCGTTATGTTGTGCAATGACGTCATATTGGCTAGTCTACTAATAGCAACTATAAACCGTCTTATTATACACGTTATACGATCTTCAGTATCTTTAGAATACTTTGCTTACATGTTGCTAATGAGTTGCTTATTCGTAATTTTCTCCTCTCTTATGCATATAGATCGTGCTTGCGTCTTCGTTAGAAAACATAAACCATTATGGTGCAATCAAATGTGTTATGGTACTTTCATTTAATTAACAAAAAAAAAGAAAGAAATAAAAATAATATTAAGAATACGGAATGAAATCAAAGTTGATCAAATTGAAAGACAGAAAATAATGACGAAAGGGACACATTTCGAATGCCCACGTAATAAGCAAATGTCGTCATGCGGTGGGGCAGATGTTGAAACGTCACAATTTGCATCGTATCGCCGTACAGCGTATTTTTGCATAAAGCATGTATGGAGCAGTTTGAAATTTTTAACGACTTGGCGATTGTCAGATATATTCAAGCAATAATTGTATAATTTCCGTCCAATTGTATATTTTTATGATACTTTTATAATCTTCGTTCGTTTTATTTTCGCTGAGAATTGTGAATATATGTGTACCGAATCGTTTTATCGGTGGGTAATAATCGGGGTCTCGTTATCCATTTGTAAAACTTCAAACCCTCTCGAGTTTACGACGAGGGTCCCTTATAGGAGCTCGGAAGAAACATTGGTCATTGCTTTAAAAATAGTTTCATCGAACTCTATGAACCCGTACACCACCAGCGTCGCCGCACATTAGCTCGAGAACTCTCGCAGTAAAAAGCACTCTGTATAACACCTATATATAACATCGCAAAGTTACACATCCGCAGGCGCGCGCGAGACCCCCGAAACGCGGTGCAGCCTGCATAAAACTGTCCCGAATCGGTCCACGAATCCACGGCAATAAAGACATTGAACCGGGCGAGTGTGTCCCACTAAAGTCGAAAGAATACGACGGTTCGATATACGTCTCTCGAGTACCTGGTATATACGTATTATATATCTGTAGGTATATACACACAAAACTGAAGCGACGTCGAGGTTTGAAATTCACGTGAAGATGTAGGCCGTCGAGTTTGTCGAAGCTCTCTCACGCAACGTTGCGTGTCCAGGATATCGTATATACCTATATATATAGGCGCGCAGGCGAGCGGGTCCTCGAAATATAACATCAGTCCTATCGCGTGTTGCTTGTCTTGAGATATATATCCGCCGCCGTGTGTGACGTCACTGCACAACGTCGTGTACGACGTCAACAACCTTCGGCGCGATATTTCGCTGCTTTGTATACACGAGAGCTCCGCGGTGGATCGATACGATATTAGCCGCAGAGGCGGAATCCTTTTTTTTTCCTTTCTTATCTCGCGCGGGGGGTTATACCTTTGACGTGCACGAGGTAAAACACCTTCGCTAACTTTTTCCTGTGCTTTGCTTGTTTGCGCGTAAAAGAAATTGCCGACTCGCGTTATAGTTGTATAACGTTTTATGAACTTTTCGAATGCGGTGCAGTGGCATAGTGATTTTAGAAAAGGACTATGCTTGTTTACATAAGTGCCGCAGTTTCGCTTAACATTTACATTTTTTTCATGGTTTAAACGCGCGGTTGCGTATATGTAGACGAAGAACTTTGACGCACCGTTCGCGAGATCTATTAATACAAGGCTCGAGCCTTCGTTTCCGTTTCGAAAAAAAAGTCGGTATATAAGGGTATTTTTATTGCTCCAAGGTTTTTTCGAGTTGACTGCTTATTCACGCACGCATTCTCGTCGGTACACATAGGAGCATTTCACTGTAATATTTATACAAGTAAATTAATGTCGTCATTAGTTGAGTACAGTATTTGTTTTATTATATACGAATTCCAAAGCTGTAGCGCTGGCCTCGTGCAAGGCGACGACGACGATAATTTATTAGATCAATCTAAAATTTTCACGGTATATGGGGAAATCCACGAAGCCTTTGATCTTTTTGATACTCGGTGGTCTATACATGAAAAAAAATTAAAATCATGTACCAAGCATATATGCCCTTAGTTTCACTGCAAAACTGTCGAAGCTGATGATATTCATATATACGAAAGTCAATAGAACGTTTCTGGGAGACTTTGAAAAATGAAAAACCTCGAAATTAGTATTTTTCAAGCGATACTCTGCAATTTATTTTTGATTTTTATTCATAACTTTTTGAGGCATGTATGAATCGTTTTGAATTTGAAGTCAGATATACATTTTACAATGACTATTCAAGTTATCTATGTGAAATGAGTGTGCCACTCAACGATTCATAATGATTAGCACTGAAAGTAGCGATACTCCATTTTGGGTAATTAAAAATTTTCGAAGTTTTTTGTTTATAATTTTTTGAGGCATTTAAAAAGTGAAATGTTGGTTACACATAACGATTCCTGCTCAAAAAACGAAAAATCTGTGGTTTCAAAATTGATGTGCCATAAAAAATGTTGAAGCTGGAAGGCGCTATATTGACGCTCGTGCTCGCGTAATATTTTTTCGAAAACATGTTTTTTCGTTGGCACAGCAGTAATTTTATTTTTATTACTTTAAAACTTCTTGTAATCTATTATACTTCACCACAATAATCTATTGTCAAAAGCCTCATCTTCACCGATAGATATATCGAACGTTATTGAGGTCTACGTGATGCATCTTACGAAATGCAGAAAATTAATATTTCATTATTGCCAAACCGTACTTATGTTTCAAATAAAGGAAGAAAAAAATACATTATATAAAGTGACTTTAAAAAAATTATTTCAAAAAACGTGAATATTTGTGTGTCTTTTTGTACAATATCGGAATGTCTCCGGCATGGTGCTGCATCAGTAATGGGCACATCTTCAGCCTATTTTCAAATTGATTAAAGAGATTGTACCAGGCGTCATAACTTTTCATTTTCAAGGTGATGGTCCATCTAAACAATATAAAAAATAAGGATCCGACATTACTTCTGCTGAAGCCATGGTCAATGCTATTAATTCAAGCAATTCAAAGATCAAAGCATTTCTAATATTACAGTCCGATATAGAAAGGGTTGATCCAAAACTCATTTCATTGAAACCAGTTCCCAACACTAAAAATTTTTTCCAAATTAAATGGTAAAAATCGACATGGGTAGATTATTTTTGAATGAATTATCGTGCTTCTATTGTATATCAAATAATTTCTATGATAAACCTTGCGAACACTTTCCAGTAGATCCAAATAGTTGGCATTTTAGAAACTCCGATACACCTAGAAAAAGGTCTAAGAGCATTGCAGAAAAAAGTTCTGCTAATAAGAAGAAAGAATAAGGTGACAAGATTACTCTTCAAATTGATGGTGGTATTTTGAAAAAACTAAAAGAGACGAGGCAAAATAAAAAAGAAATTAGAAGAACAGAATAATAAAAAAAGCATTGTCTTATCTAATGAAGACAATGAAGGTGCTAAAAAAGTTGATTCATTAAATAAAATATCAAAACAAACTAATGCAAGAAACCGCGTATATCGAACGGTAAAAATAATGATGCAAGTAAAAAATCTGAAAAGAAAAAAAATATACAAAATTTATCTCTACAAGATCAAAAATGTACATTAAGAAAGAGGGAGGGGTGAAAAGTTTTTTTTGTTTATTCATTATTGTAAATTTTATACGTTATTGACTATAAACATTGCATCTATACATATTGTATAATATTTTGCTGTTCATTTAATATATGTATTTATATGATTATCATATACATATTGTATATTGCTGTTTTTTATATATATATAGTTTATTTCTGAATAAATATTTGATTTGTTTCAAGCTTTAAATACTAACATTCTTCATTCATATTCAATTTTTCCCCTCACTTTATCTACCTGTATCATTTTTCTGAACTCTTACTTGATACTTTTTTTTAAATTAACTATATGTACAATAAAAAAAACAACCATATTATAACGATGAATTAACGATCGATTGATTTTTTTAGTGACATAATCTATTTTTTAATTTTTTTTGCTATAAAATTTTGAGGCATCACTAAAAACGTGTTACGAAAATGTATTATTGCCTAAGAATGTCAAAGAAACAGGCCCAACAAAATTTAAAAATGTGTGCCTCAACATTTGAAATTGGATTTTGTTTTTGTGAAAAATCAAAGGTTTCGTGGATTTCCCCACACAAGGTGGTATTATTTACTATCTGGTGGGTCTAAAAATAGACCGTCGTAACCGAAAGCCTTATTACAAGACCAATGATTAGATCTATTTTTACCGTCGCCTATACAAGATCGATATAGGGAACAAAATAATAACAATAAGCTCGTTCTACTTTGGCGCCACGTCGATCTCGTACTTGATTGTATTATGTAATTCGCATCGGGTGAGCAGTCCCGTTCGATTCTATTATACGAATTGTGCCAGTCGATAAACCTAACATTTCTGATCCGCCTACAAACATTTAATAGATTTATATATTTGGATCCATTAAGCATACGTCCTCTTAATTAGACGATAATCGACAATATCCGCCAAACTAATTTCTCACAAACGATGCATCACATTTATACAGAGACTTTCCCAAAAATATCGAACAACTTGATCGCTCCATCGAGATGTATAATTTCTGTAGGGAGGAAGAATATGCGTATAGTTACCAGTGACTTTTGTGCGACGGCGAGGGCGAACTCGTCGTCGGTGGCCGGATCGTCGGGTGTCATTTTGGCGCCGGCCTCGGGAATGACGTTGCACGGCCCGGGTAGATCGACCGCGAGAGATCGTATGGCCGCCGCTGTGCCTGCGGACGGTGAGGGCAGGTAACCCACGGGGCTGTTGTTCTGCCCGTTATCCCGTTTCCCTGAAACGAAATAAAATGTCTCCTTCCTTATACAGATGCAATGTGCACATCTTTATTTATATATAGCTTCACCGAGATGAAAAAATGACTTACGGTTATGATAAGTATTGACTATTGATCCATGCATATATTCTTTTACCATAAAGTCCGTGCTTCGTCACAAGTCATTCTTTCTCTCAATGTCCATTGATAAAAAAAACATCGCTTTATAATTGTACTGTGCATTGATTTCTCAAGAACGCGTTATGTAACATTACGTGCGTTTGTATAGGTACTTGAGTTTTCATACGCAGTATATTAATAAATTGTCAATTATGATTTATAGAAAAAACTTCAATTATAGATAGGTTATAGGTATTACAGAAGTTTTGAAACGAATTCCTATACTAACGAACTTTCTTGTTTCATTTACTCGATATAAATGTTCGCGAATGAGAGTCGATGAATTCATTTATTCCATAATCTTTACAGCATATTTTGTAAAATTTACAATCAGTCTGTATGAAACGATAATTATAGACTTGCATTTCCATTAACAAATCATTGCTAAACGCTGCAGGTGCTAAAGGCTTTGACTGCATGCATTAATTATATAGACATTATATGATACACTATGAAGAAAACTAATTGAGTAATAAAAGGAGTGTAATGTTCCTTCCAACATTATTGAACTGTATTAAGTAATTTCCTCAAATGGTCTGTATACACATTGCACCAATGTTTTTATAGTTTATCATATAGAGAAAGTAGAAGCGATAAAGCAGTCCACAACTTAAGCTTTTATTGAGGTTGCGATGAAAACCGAAGAAGTGGAATCATATAACTTTCTGTAATCATAACCGTTTTTTATTAACATACCTATGATTACGAACGTAAAAAGTATGTCATAGAAGTTTACATCATATATGTATACAGATTATCTCAATGGCACTTCTAAAAATGATTGTTTAATTACCAAAAAAAAACATTTACTTTCGCAAAACTGAACCTTTTTGCGGATAGCATCTCTGCCAAACTAATTACCATCAATCTAAAAAGACTATGTACCCACAAGCTCACATTCACGCAATCGCGCAGTAATTTACAAATCCCCAGCGGAAGGGAACATCAACAAGAAGACAGACATCCTTTTGGGAACTCCGAGTCGTAATTGAATACCGGAAGCTCTAATGTGACGGTCACTGCGGTATATATAGCATTATCATGTATATATATGTATATACACACACGAGAGAGCGCGACAATTGGGCGACGAATGCGAGCCTCTCTCTTTGCTGCAGCAGGTGCTTTTAGGGGCGCAAGTATCAGGACGCGGCAACAATTAATTCCTCGCCGATTCGTCCTCGACCTTTCCACTCTCTCTCTCGCTCTCTCTTTCCCTCGTAGTTAGCGTGCATCGATTGCGCGTCCTCGGACACAGTGCACAGCAGCAACGGATAGTAGCGTATATATCAGAGCGCGTGCAGCAGCGGCTGCGAGAATTTGAAACGTCGAAGGACGCGCGCGCCGCTACGTTCCATATCCAGTTCCTCTTCTATATAGTTTATCGTTTAATCGAGGCCACACACACAATCACACACACACACATACACATCTGACCCCCGGTTGCGGCTTATCGAGCGACAAATCGACCCTAATATTTTTTTTCTTTTCTTCATTTTTCTTTTGATAAAGTTAGGTATATACGTGCATGTATGCTGATCCGTGCGCGATGCGCTACAGGGTAATTTTTGCTGACGAGGCTTGTGCGAGTGTAAACGAAGGACTGTTTGCAGTTTTACTCTTGGGGGGAGTGGAACAGTTGCGCGAAACTATTAGAGATCTAATTATGCGGGATGTCAAGTGCTCTGTATGCTTGTATTATACGATTTATGTCGGCTGTGTTTTAGTATAATGGATACACCGTTTTTAGAGCTGTGCAATATTGTAATATTTAATCGCGATTGAGTAATTTTTATATTTGCGATTTGTTTGGGGTGGGTTTTTTTTGTGCAAAAAATAGTGTTTTGCTGTTAAATATTAGATTAGAATTTTTGAGTTTTGTATACCTATCTTTATAAAGATGAAAATTATAACACAGGAAAACCAAGATGATTTTATAAGAAGCTTAGTTATCCTTTATTCAGTTTCAAAATGTTAAATTTATTAAACACGTAACAATTTATAACAAGGTATATATATATACATATAAGAAATAATATAGTGTATCTGAACGTATTTCTGGGAACGATATTTCTTTGGTCTCTATGCGAATTCTTTATGGGAGTATACAGCGATTTGGAACAGGGCTATGCATGTATCAGTAGTTGAACAGCTGAGTAGCAAGATTTTATCAAGAAATCGAATGACCAAATTTCCTTATGTTCAGCAAAAATAATGGTCTTTTTTAGTTACGCCATTATTCAAACATAAAGTTAGAAAGAAGTAAATATTCGCAATAAAAATATAATATGCACAGTTAAATCAGTCTTTGTAAACAACTCCTTTCTTTCCGCCTTATCTAAAAAAAATCAAGTTACCATACACAAGACAACCCACACCAATGCAAAGTTTACTAATATATATATATATATACTTTCGAAAAATTCAGCTATCCAAAATCACCAAGGTAAACGATTCGCTTTTATCTCCAGTTAAAGATAATTTTATTTGCGTATCAAATCGGACGATAAAATCGGAGAGGCGACATAAATTTTTAAGCAAAAGAGAGATAGAGATAGAGATAGATAGAGAGAGAGAGAGAGAGAGAGAGAGAGAGAGAGAGAGAAAGAGAAAGAGGGGGAACATGGATGTGGGTCATCGCATCTGTGCACACGCAGGGTTAAGGCCGCACAAAAACTTTGCGCGCGATTATTCAGCGATTGTAATAGGGGAGAGCTGCGCGAGGATTCGGCGAATCCCGAATGTCGCGTGACTCTCGCTCGCCAACTGCGCGTCAGACCTTTCCATGCACAGAGCACAAGTGTTTTATTACGATGTTATGGGTGGCGTTATATTACGTGTGCAGGCAGTTGTCTTGGCCGTTGGGATTTTGAGGGATAAAATTAAGCTACGTTCTCCGCATCGATTTCGATGTATATATGATTGCTTTATTTTCATTGCAGGGGCTTGCGGGGTCTTAATAAAGATTCACGGAAACTTATATATACATTTGCTTTTCTCTGGAAGCGAATGTGCAGCGATATTTTCGTAAATAAATTCTGCGCTATAAACTGACGATTTTCTCGCGTGGTTAAGAAATCCTGTAGCGATCGTCGTTATATATCTACGTAAAAATAATGATCTTGAAATATTCACCACGGTTGTTTCAAGTGAATGTTTTTCCCTTATTTATATTCAATCAATTGAATATATGTTGCACATTTAAACGTTGTTATAGAAGACAACCTTTTTTTCTTCATCCAAAATAAGGTTACTGCACAATAACCCATTAACGGTGTAATGGAGTGTGTACAATCGATATTTTGCAAAGTTTTTAATAAGTAAGGAAGAATAGAGCGATTGTTAATTTCATAACTATTGCCACTTTCCTTCTTAACGCGCGCCGTACAAGCGCATAAACGTTCTTTTGCATGGAAATAATATTTATACACACGTGAGCCTGTAAAGGAATTGAATACAAATGATTGATTTAACCTACAAATCATTGAATCCCATGATTATGCAGTTCCCGCGGCTTTCTACTTCATTTTACACGGAATACACCGAATATATCCGCAACGTGCATCGAACGATTGGGTTTAACGTGCGCGGTTTAAAAAGAAAAACCTCACCTTTACCATAGAGTTTAACTCGGCGAAAACGGCATACTCACGCGCGTCTCATGCAGAGGCGGCGAACGAATCGAGCGCGCAAGTCACCGCGTTCGCATTCATCAACGAAAACGATCGCGCGCGCGCGTGTCTCGACACTGTATACTTTTAATCGAATCAAGTATAATAAAGGGAAACGCGAGCAAAGAGGAAGGAAATAAAGAGAGAGTGGCGCTCGGGCGCGCGCGCACACGGAACCCGCACCTATTCGAGCGAACGAAAGAAGAAGAAAAAACTGCACACTTCCTTAGTCTCTCAGTGATTACTGGTAGATTGTTGCCACTGGCGCCGTCGCCGCCGCTGCTCTGCGAATGCAAAGATCGCGTGAGCTAAGGAGGAATGAATATCGACCAAACTAGCGGAGATGAATTATCTAGAATGTAGAAAAAAATGATGACCTATCCTGAGCTTATTACTTTGCTTGCTTTTTTTTTTATTTACCTTCTCGCAAAAGGAGGGGAAAAAAGCTGAAAGATGATATTTGCATTTACAGGTGTGAGACAGAAAGTACCGTCATTCCGACAGACTTACATGTCGAGTTTTACTTTCTTGGCTCAAAGTCGTTATAATAATCAAATCTGAGTGGGTAAAGAAAAATAGAAAGAAATGTCACACGGTAAATATCGAAATTATTCATTTAATCCAAATCTGCTTTGTACAAGTTACTATTACGATAAATTCGCTTTCATCGGAGCGGAAGTTTATATATCCGCATGCATCTATATAATCAAGATTGGCTTGTTTCCACTTTTTTTTCGAAACCAAGTGTTTACAAGTGTAACGCGAAACAAACACGATGTCTTTCGAATAAATGAATATTGAATATAATTAAACATGATTTTATTTATTCGAAGGCGTCCCTACGTCGATGTGCGTGACAAATAGGATAATCGACTGAATATTTGACCAGTATATACTACTGTCCGAATAGAATATTACCACGGCGTAAATTAATTTTCTATGAGATAGAAGCAGAATATCAATACAAAAGCTGACGTTTTTTCAGATAAATATGCTTAAAAATAGCAGCGACATTGAGTGCAAATAGCGCGTATATGATAATCAATATAGTAATGAATATTATAAGTTGAAAGAATGCGACGTTGAATCTCCGCAAGATACATCTCTCGCAGAAAATATTTTGGTACACTTTCTTTGCAAGCTGTATTCAAGCTTTGTTCATGCAATCCCAATCCGCGCACTTTCAAATCCTGTCCATGCCCAATTGTTTCTTTAACAATGTTTCGCAGCAGCTGCGATCCAATCCTCTTTTTCCAACTAAGAAAACACACATCCTTAAAAATATCCAAAGAAAGCCATTTCTCATCCATTATACTTTCCAGCAATGCTCGTTAAGCTTCAAAGCCTCGAACGAACCAGTATACAAAAATACCTTTTTTGAGGGACGGACCTCGTTTCAAGTGTCTCGCCATGAAGCTCGACAGTAGCTGCATTCTCTCCTCTCCCAAAATCTACACAGACACCAGCTCTACCAACGCGCAATAACAGAACTGGTCAAAACCAAAACGCGCACACCACGAACCTACCGCACTAGCGAAAATTCGTCATCGTCCTCTACCCTCCAAAAATCGTCTCTTCCCAAAACAGAAGGAAAAACAAAAACCGGATGAAACAGCCTCAAGGGCTATAGATGGAGTATAACGAGAGTCCAGTCGGTGCACATCAGCCGCGCACTCGTATTAGAAGGCTACTGGTGCGTTATATAGGCGCGCGCGAGTGGCGCGCGTGAAAATCCGACTGACCGCACTAGTACAGCTTACATACGCTGCAGGCAGTCAACGCGGACCGGCGAGTATGGTCTGCGAGATATAACGCGCGCACGTGCCCCGCCGCCAACCAACCCCCCGCCATCAGGAGCACAACGCAAAAACCGCCTGCGCAGACGCTGCACGTCCCTTTTTTCTTCTTCTTCCTTTTCCTCTTTGTTGGCGCTCTCGAAGGATCGTTCCTGGTGTGTGTTGTTGTGTGTGTGTGTGTGTGCGCGCATGCGAGCAATGATTCGCCGATCGGACGCGCTCTTTTATCGCTTTACGAGGATCGAGTAAAAGCGAGCCATGTGCAATTGAAATTTTGCATCGCACGAGTGTGGGTGGATGGGCGATACCACGAGGCACGGGCATAATTTAGACCGAGCGTTGGGTGAAGGACGTGTGGGTTTGATTTTCGCTCTGTGCATTCCTTGGGATTGCCCTGCGAGCTTTGCGCATAAAGTCGAGCTTGTGTGCGGTGACTGTGAATCTTTATGCGGGGCTCCGGCGGTAATTTGTTTTACCGTCTCTCAAACTTGCTATATAAGATTTTATGTGCGTATATATGTATTTGGGTTGGGTATGTATAGAATGGGAAATTCGATATGGTCTGGATGCCGCGATTAAAGTCGAGGCGGTTGAAGAAAAGTAAATTTGTCGTTGTCGAAAATGGATTGTGTATCAGAGAAGGTTTGATGAAAACAACGAGTTTTCATGGTAGCCGATGGAATGAGACACAGGCTTGATAATGCATCATCAACAGAGTTGATCTTCACTTTGTACGTCATTCGACCGCAAGGCTCTTTAACATTGAATTCACAAAATAGCTTAGTCTGACAAGGAAAGTGTTTGGAGTTACGAGGATTCTTAAGTTAGTTGGAGAAAATAGGATGAAAGTCAGTGTTGTTATCACTGTTAATAATTTATCCCATAAAGGACTTCGATGTAATATAAAAATAAACTGACAAAGATCTTTCTATCGGTCTTACACTCTAATCAATATTTAATGTTTAAATATAAAAATATATTAATTTTCCACAAAGTTATGCAACTTTGATAATGGATATGAAAATTTAGATATCTAAAAATATCTACATGTATTAAATTATTTTGAATCCATTGTTAATCTTCTTTCACTTTCTAAAGTATTTAAGGTATGCAGCATGTTTTAAAATGAACTTCTTTCTAATTCTTCTTTTGAGCCAATTATCTATTCCATAAAATTATAGTTGTATAAGCATAGTTTTAGCAACACAGTGTTTTATTAAATTTTTCGTAATATAGGTAGCACAATAGTGGATCGGAACTTTAAAAAATTCGAGCTTTGATATGACTTTCCATAAACTGGTATTAGAAAACATTATTCCAGAGTTCGAAATTCTGCAGGCACTGTCCTAGAGTGTTATACTGGTTTGGGTGTTATTTTTTTTGTAACGACAATCTAATGAACATGACACCACAGAAATTCTAGATGCGAGATAATGCTAGTGGAAAACAGGTGAACGACCGTACCTAATGTTTCCGCTAAATCTATAAAAACGAAATTTGGGCTTGCATAATAGGAAAGAAAGCAAAAGCAAATATACATAATATAAAAATATAAAAAAGTTCAAACATACATAGAAAACATATCTTATGAAATAAATAATAAGCTTGACGAAATAATTATTACATATACGTTACAATTGAATTACTTTAATTGCGAACAATTATTTTAATCAAAACTAATTAAAATTAATATAATTCAATAAAAATGGTATTAAATTTAAACATAAATGCCATGTATATAAACGCTTTACACAGTAATCACTGGGAACAATTGTTTCCCCCTCTATCCATACAGTAAACATCCAAGAATGTTCATAACTAATTCAACCTGTCACTCTAGTTATGAATTTTTTAAACAAACTCATATTTATTCGACAGCAGCTCTTTGCTACGACAAAAAATAATGTAGAGTGCGAACGAGACAGTTGCGATATTATCTCTGAATTTATTATTGTCACTCTCTCAAACGTCAATCCATTACAACAATATATCTCGCGACAGTTCCAATTGGAAAAAAGAGAGAATTCACTTAAGTTAGTTCGTTAAGCAATGTACAAGCGCATTCCTCGCGCAAAGCTAATTTAAAGGAAAAAACGCAAGGAACCTCGGCTCGAGTCGCGCAATTAAACTCGCGGCAGGTGCAATTTAAAAATCTAATTTCGACGACGAGTCTCTCGCATTTCCCACAGTGTGTGTGTGTGTGTGTGTACGCGTGTGCATATCCTCGCGCACGCGATCTATAAATCAAAAGTCAAAAACTCGCGCCCCCATTATCGCGTATATAATCTAAAGGCCGCGGCTTTGTAAGAGCATTATAAGGAAATTTCGTTGGCGGCGATACGTGTGCAACGCTGTAATAATGATCCGGCAAACAAAGTTGCAGCCGCGTCCATAATTCTCCGGAGGCGAAAAAGAGATACGCGCGGATATACAATGTATACGTAAGCGGTGACCCTTCTTTTTCCTTTCCTCCTTCCTCCTTCCTCCTTCTCCTTCCTTCTCTCGGTCTATCTTTTTTTTTTTTTTTTTTTTTTTGACAAATTGGTCGACGGCGCATTAATGGATCGGGTCCCGGCGGCGAATATCGCGGTCCTTTATCCTTCCTCCTTCCATCTTATATGTGCGGTGCACACGCGAGAGTCGAGAGGCTGCTGCACTGCACACACGGACACACGAGGACGAGGGATGTATACACACAACCGTTGGATCTAACGGTACCGTGCGTGTGTGCGCTGCAGCCGTTGAGCGGCTGCGCAACGGTTTGACGCTCTCGATCTCTTCTCTCCTCGCATATATATATACCTATACTCGAGCTCGCGCTTCCCACTTCCTTTTTATCTTTTTTGTTTTATAAATTTCTTTCTTTCATTTTTTTCTTTCTTTCGATCTCGAGGTTGCCCTTAATAAGCCTCGCTCGCTTCTCCTCTATAGCGCGAAATAATTGCCAAGCATGCGCGCGTTTGGCGATTGAGCGATTTGAGAGCGATGTAATAGAGCGAGAAATGTGTGTGTGTGTGTGTGTGTGTGTGTGTGTGTGTGTATAAGTGCATGGAGCCGCGTGCGAGATGAGCGAATTCTTTTAGCGAAGCCGACGAGCGAGAGCCGCGCAACGCGATTGTTTCTCTTGTGTTTCTTTATTTGAGAACGTTAAACACCTTCTCCGCTTGTTTTCGCGCGTGGAATGAATTTCATATATATATAGCTCAGTGCTTGGGCGAGAGTTGATGGAATGACGTACAAATCGGGTTGGGGGGGCATAATTGCGAAACTTTTCAACTTATCGGAATATTTCACGTTTAGCAAGTGTGAATTCTATTATGTTTATATATGCGTGTTTACGTGCTCTTACTTTTGTATTCGTGTCGAAGTAATTTCATGGCTTCGCAGTGATGCGAGTAAACTTTTACATGCGTAGCACGTATTGTATATTTAAAATAATTATTGCTCGATAGAAAATTTTTAACAGATCACCTACTCAAGCAATACATTTTGTAAAACATTTTACTTTATAGGCTTTACTCCTCATTATTTAACCATGCACATAAAATTTATTTGCACACTGATGGTAAATAATGAAAGATAATATTTAACCATAAGCTTAGGGCTAAAATTATTCCATATATATTCTTCTGATGATTGATTGCACACTACTTTATCACATTAATTTTACAGTTAATTACAATTATCAAGTCCCATGTATCAGTCCATAAAAATCAAGGAAATCGCGAAAAGGTAGTCCGATATGTATATCGTATAATAGGATATAAGCGATGCAGCTCGCGAGGAGTAATACACTGCAGAGAGATAGGCGCGAGCTGGTTGGACTACTATATAGTGGCTATATACGAGGCCAAGACGTTTTTCCAAGACAGATGTTGCCCTGGAAAGAATATATACACAGGGAGAAAAGGAAAGATAGAAAAGAGGGGAACCGGTAGTCCAGGCGACAGGCCGACGTCGCCGCGAGATACTTGCTTATATATACATATAATACGTGCAGCAGTGTGCGAGCTCGCTGAGAGTTGTTGCTTTCTCCGTCTCTCTCTTGTACTGGAGAGCAGACTTCTCGAGAGTCAATGGGACACTGGAGTGTAGGGAAAGACTGCGTGTGTGTGTGTGTGTGTGTGTGTGTGTGTGTGTGTGCGCGCGGCAAAAGGGTTGCATGTGTGTTTCGTGTGTGTAGTCTGTGTGAATTGTCTAGCCGTAGACACATATATGTAAGGCGAGCGAATTGCATCAAAAGAACGTTGAGATTTGCTTGCTTTCCTCTCTACCGCTTTGTTGAATTTTCAGTGAAAACTGTGTGTTGCTCTGAGCCAGACCTGCCAGCAAGACGTGCTTATTAATTCAAAACAGCCGCTATATACTTTCTTTTATTTTTTTGAGAAAAAAAATGTTATCGCAGAACGTAGCTGTTCGCTTTCTTATCGGCATCATTGGAGCTTTGTATAAAGGGAGTACTTTGAATGATTTAAAACACCATTCCCTCGTGTACTTCTCTCATTTATTCTAATTTACAACTGCTATAATAGAAATGAATCGCATCGTTTACCTTTTTTCACTACAGAATGTATAATGCGTTGTAAACGTTGAGAATCTTATCTATTAGATCAAGATAGCTACGCAATCAAGAAAGAACGCGTAAATATCTACACAGGATATATAAAGACGTAATATAATGGATACCTCATGCGACAAAACTTGGACAACAACGTGACAAAGCCGCCGCTAAAAGTACTCGTGTACGAATCTGTCCGCTAATGTATCTCCATTGAACGGGAGATAGAGACAGAGAGAGCGCGCAAAGGAAGAAAAAAAAAGAAAAAAGAGAAACGTATATGTTCAAGGTATATACGCACAGAAGCTGATAGGATATGTATATATACAGAGGAAGAGCGCGGTGATGCGAAAATATGTGTGTATGTGTGTGTGTATAGCGACGGGGAGGAGGATGCAGAAAGAGAGTAAAAGGTACATATAAAGAGAGGCGAAAGAGACAGGGCGAGGAAGGAAGGCTGTACGTATGCCCGAGCACGAGCGGATTTCACTGCAAGAATGGACCTCGCGCCTCCACGCGAGAGCTGCGCTTATATACCTATATATACGTGCCGCGCACGACTGCGTGAGAAGGAGAGACTGCATCGCACGCGCATATTGGGTATATGTACAGTGGCTTGAGTGTATACAAATAGCTTTTTCTCTCTCTCTGCTATAGTTGATATTTTCTGCGACTATTGCGAGTATTAATTGACTGTCGGGTTTATTCAGTTGACGACTAATTTGTGGCTCGATATCGTATAGGAAAAATATAGAATTTTAATGTTAGGTTTTAATAATTGAAAGTATTTGTAGATTTGGAAAAAAGTATTATTTCACATTATTCTGCTAAAACTTGTTGTGAAAATAGAGGCGGCAATAATGTCATTAATTTCAAAACGGATAAACTTGTCATTAGAGGTAGTTTCAATTGTGATTAAGAATGATAAGAGTTATTAGTTATTTTAGAGGTGCGATGGATCAATTTTTTCTATTTAAGGTCCAGAAGCAATAGATGTAGGTAAATTACTTATTAAATTATTGAGCATTCGAACTGAATTCGCAGATCATTTTGTCCAGCATATCGTGATTCAATCTTGTGTTCGTTGTCAAAACGAAAAGATGTAAATATAATATCAAAATTAGTGCCAATATGCAATACTGCAATATAACGAAATCTTTTAAAATTATATATTATCATGAATGATGTTGTAAACCAAGAGATAAATAGCTTATATCCATACTTGAACGCACTCGATTGAGTCATCGGTATACAGCAACTTCGATAATTCTGCGTGTACAGTATAATTTTTCAAATTAATCTAAAATTTCAGCTTGATCTCAAGCATCAGCTGATGATCAAAATGCAGCAGACGTAGGTAGGTATATGCACATGACTAAACGTGAGATATATTGTACTTGAAAGATTTTCCATTTAAACGATGCACAACTTTATGTTAACCATAGGTAATACCAATTGGCTCAATGATTAAATAGCAATAATCTAATAAACAAATATCTAAACAACCATCAAGTATATCTATCATTCGCTGTCGAGTATAACGATCAATCCTTTTCAACATCCAAAGCCAATTGTCAGTTGGCGCACGAACCACGAGTCGTTCTTGCATCCCAGAGAGCGCGAGCTGAGCAACAGCGCAACACACAAACCGAATGCATTTCTCTTTCTAATTAGCATTTTTTCACTCTCTCTCTCTCTCTCTCTCTCTCTCTCTCTCTCCATCTTTCCGAGTCAGAACAAAGAATATATACGGTCCTGCAGCGGTGGCGCGTTCCGGAACCTTGGCTCTCTGCATTTCGCCTTTCCTAGAAAAGACATTTTCAGGCTCTCGCCCGCGCTATATCTGCTGGTACTGTTCGCTGTGACGCCGCGCGTGTGCGAGACGATTACTTAATAAGCGCTCTGCACTCGCGTGCAGCGGATACATCGCACAGTAGAAAGAGAAAGACAGAGGGAGAGAGAGACACACACACCGTGCACTCTCGTTAGAACCCGAGTCAACTTTCAATTCCCGTCCGTCATCCTCGCGAGAAATCTTTCTCTATGCGCATTTCCATACAGCTTTGAAAGACGCGCCGACTGCATTCACAGCCGCCGCATCTCTCTCTTTCTCTCTCTCTCTCTCTCTCCTTTCTTCGCGTGCGCACAGTCACTTACATTGTTTCATTTTTGTATTTCTAGATAAAAAGTACTTCTTTTGTCCCTGAATATATATGTTTGAGAAAGTTAACGATCTGCGCATAAGTTGAGAAACGGGATATATGTATATATATGTATAAAGCTGCCGATCGAAGATAAAAGCAGAACACCGCGAGCGGAACGAAGCGATACATAAGATATATTAAATGATTTAACTGCGGTG
Organism: Megastigmus dorsalis; assembly: GCA_900490025.1. Taxonomy (NCBI): domain Eukaryota; kingdom Metazoa; phylum Arthropoda; class Insecta; order Hymenoptera; family Megastigmidae; genus Megastigmus; species Megastigmus dorsalis. The sequence goes on from UELU01128458.1 coordinate 71,175, forward strand.
TTAAAAGCCTCGACGCGGACGTATAAATACGTGTGCGCAGACCAAAATTGAAAAAGGCCGCGCGATTGTCGCTGACTTCATGCATACGTTGCGCGTAGGTGCGATATTTCCGATAAAACATTTCGCGACTCTATAACGATTGTTCGTGAGAGAGAGAGAGAGCAAAGCCGACTCCCACGCGCCGCGGCATTTGCAAAATTACTATTTACGATATTTCCATTCAATGTGCAAAAGACAGTCGTTTTCCTATGTATATCCTGCATGCTGTACTGTCGTCTCTGTGTGCGCCGCGAGAGAGAGAGAGAGAAAGAGGTGAACGTTCCATCGGCGCCGCATTTAAGAATATATGTATTATTCATATAATGAAAATCAGCTGCGCGCATATATACATATATATATTATACGCTTACGCTTTCGTTTGTGTCGAAATACCCCTGCACACGCGCGCCGGACAATAATGGAATTGTTGGGGGATAGTTAATTGGCGCTATAGTGTGCTGTATTGTAAAAGTGTTAAACGCCTCGTGCCACGGCGATATGGTAATGACCGAGGCTTTTTAATGCCACTCTATCGCTGATAGATTGTCATTCCTTTATTGGCCAACTGCGACATAGATTTCTGCTGCAGAGATCAAAGGAACCTTATACCTCGGTGTATGCGACGTTTTAACCGAACGTACAGTTGCAGAGATTAAACGAAATCGTGTTTCTTTTACTTGACGCGTTGGAAACGATTCGGACTCCGCCGATCATCCCGATTGCGGTAAATCGACTCAACGGTTTTTCTAGTTCTTTCATGACGTCCAATTCAGCACCTATATATCTCTCTATTGTTGTTTCTCACCATTCTGAAAGAGCTATAAACTGACCAGAATTTTTAACACCTAAAATTGATGTATCTAGATGGATACTATGGAGTCGGCAGTCATCCCAGTTTGAAAGATAATGACCAAACTCAGTACCTGTACAACCCAATCCTTTTTATGACTTCCACACTAATCTAAAATAAACACTCTCGTAGACTCATTTTCAGTTCACACCATGGAATCGTTCAACTGGCGCATCCTCGGGACCCTCCCGTGATTCGATTCACCGCTTCCACGCGGCTTGGCCGGCACTAATAGTTGCGGCCGTTGTTAGCCCACGGCGCGTAAGTAGTCGCGCCTTCGCTGTTACCTGCCCATTTCGATTTCGTCCGCGCACAATCTTAACAACTTTGTTCGTGACCACAATCCCTGACGCTTCTGCTGCGATCTTGGCCGGTGATTCCGAGCACGTACTCTTGTAGCTACTCTCATCCAGTTGTGTTCACGGTCGAATGAAAAGCCAATATCTATATACGTTATGCAGGGTAATATAATGTGTACAGCCCTATACAACAAAATTCATTTCCGCGCGCGGCTCATTTTGCGTCGACTGTAAAAGGATGCTGGACTATATGCCAAAGTAGATATATGAGTTCATAGATGGGTGATCATTGATGGATGTGCACCTCTTCATCGCAGTAGTTCATATGGATAATTAGATCAGTATTATGTACATATGTTTAACTATAATCAAATTCCCCTATCACTCGATCTTCCTCAGGAAGTAGGAAAAAATACGCTTATAGCTCCTTCGTAATTCATATGCAGGAAAAGGGGAACAGAGTCACGTCCCGCTGTAACGAGTAGAAAAACGGTAAACGGTAAGCCAAACACATATCACACTTTTAGAACCTTAAAATACTTTCCTAACTATATCCTCGAGCTTGGGTGAAAAAAAAGAAAAGAAAAAAAAACAGTTACTTATACAGTCGAGCGCGCGATGAATCCGGAATTAAGGAAGTCAAACGCAGTGCGAGAAAATGTGGCACAATCCTAATGCCAGCATAACCATAAAAATCATACCTCTGTGAAATAAGACCGAGTTAAACGGCTCTGGCTTAGTCACTCGGTGCGTGAAGGGAGAAAAAAAGGTGGCAGCCTAACCAAGTATAAGAAATCCGCGCGACTCGTCAGTAGTGCGAGCTTGTCGCGGGTGAGTCCCGAGAACATCGAATTGTATGCACGTATATAGGTATATAACGCATAGTGGCACTTGTTTAGATATGACGCACAATACTAGGATACTTAGTGTTCCCAAAGTTTTAAGTATACGCGAGTCATTATTTTATGATTTTCGAGAGCGAGTATTTAGTTACCGAGTTATAATGTTGTCTATATTTAGAAATAGAGCCTCGCAAGAGTGAAATGCATCCCATTTGAAATCAGAATAATCAACTGGTTAAGCTTAGCGTAAATATAAATGCACGCGCACTTGATGAGTAGAGTTTCGAATAGAACACTTTTTATAATCATACCTTCGAAGTGTATATTTATACACATGGTACACGATATATATAGGTACACGGTATAAAGATATAATTTAAGCATTCTTTGAAAGTTATTGCGTGCCGTGCCTATAAGCTGTAGGCTTTATCATTTAATGTATTAAAATGTGTGAAAATGCGTTTTATACTTTTTGCTCGTATATACATGTGTACGAATTCCGATGAAATTGTAACTAATTTTAAATATTTCAATCTTCCGATGTGCAATTTTTAAAAAACAAAAACTTAAAAATACAATCGAGTAATGAGGGCTTCAGCTTAAGAAAGTCAACCATATGTAGGTGACGGGTTTTGCCATACATATGCTATCAGAAAATACCTCCCACAATTTTATCAAAATTCGTGATGGTCTGGTCTCCCTATTTATAGATAATTTGAGTATCGAGTATTGTACGAGAATGTTTTATATCTGTTCTGGATCCAAAGTATTTTTCAATATTGGTATAAGTAGACATCAATAAGCTTTTACAATATCGATAGTAATATATATCACTGTATAATTTCTCTGCTATACATATAAAATAAAGAAATCAAATAATATACTTTCTCGAATGACAAGCCATTCCTCGTTCTATGGAAATCACAACATATAACTACTTGCAATAAATTATATGCTTTCATTCGTGAGACTAAATACTGCCACTTAAAGTTCGATCAACATTACTCATATATAACGTATATGAAAACTTGTTCTTGCGGGAGAACTCATAAAATACGCGAATCCATAAATTTATAGTTGATCGCATACCGCAGAAATTGTCTTAAATCAAAGTGTATCATTCTCATTCGCATAATCGTAAAGATCGCAAAACAATTCGTACAATAAATATATACGAAAGATATTATATATGCCTTGCAGAGATCGCGAAGGTATCATCAGCGCAAGCATATTCCCGGTCAATGCGCGAGAGCCTCTCCGATGATTCTCTATGCCTTTGCAGCCGAGTCGAGGCTGTAAGAGAAGCAATTGGTCGACGACCCATTGAGCGTACGTATGCGGAACGCGAAAAAAACGTTACCGTCGTCGCCGCCGCCACCGCCACCGCCGCCGACGATGTCGCGCTTAAACTCCTGCGCCTTGGAAACGTAGAGAGGTGCAAAAAAGTGTAAAAAAAGATACCTGCCGTGAGGGCATAGGTATAGTGTTTCCAGGATATAAGGTTATTTTATGATGAAAAATTGATTTTAATAGAATTGGTATATAAACGAGTGGATTTACATATAGGCAAGAGAATTTAAAAAATGACTTAACTAATTATAGGCTTATTGTAAAAAATGCAAAAAAAAAAAACGTTTTAAAACGACAACTAAGAGAAATTTAGTGCAATTTTTAATATCTACATGCCCAAAGTGATTCTTAAGAAACTACAATTCGCGAGAGAATTTTCAACAGTGCCGGTGTCCCTTAAAAAAAAGGCAACTAAGATTTATTTATATGACTTACGGACTCGCACCTAAAGTTTTACTGCTAGCACTTGACGCAGGTAATTATACTCGCTCATTAACCTCACGCAAGACACGTTTTCTTTCAAACGAACGTTTCACTCGTGAAAAATGTTTCGCCAGTGCTTTCCATGCGTGCGAACGCGTTAATAATGGGGAAGAAGAAGAAATCGATACCAATTGCTTTGCTTCGTCGATAAGGGACAGCTGGTTTCCTTAGCAGTGTGTTGCCGCATTCACCTGCCGATCCCAAAATTCGCTGCTTTACAACTTCCCCACAGGAAAATGCATCGATACCGTGTAAACATTTGCCGAACATGCACTTGTCAAAGACAATTTAAAAAAAGCACGTTTTGAAACATTCAGTTAATAACGAGTTATTATGTTACTAGCGTGGCAGATCGCTGACCTTTCGCACACACTTATAAAATGCAACAAACAATCCAGGCGAACAATGGCATCATCGGCGCTTTCTTCGCCGGTCTGCGCGCGATGACAAATCCACCGTGCACTAACATTACACACACATGCATATATTTGAGAATTGAAACACTATGGCTTGGGTTTTAAATGGACTAAATCACAAATTGTTCATCATTTAACCAAAACTTTGTGCCACATCGTATTGTTTTTCCACCAACACGCAATACTACACACCGCTACAATTTAAATGTCCCATATTGAAATACGTTCACAAACGCTCGATAGATTCCCTTCCAAACGTCGCTCATGGATTTTCAAACATATATATATATATAGTTTCATACCCCCGAGACAATACACCGCGACTCCCTGGATATACATGCATACACGAAAAAGTCTATCGGTTCACGCGAACCTTCGCCAAGTAGGTAAGCGCAAACCTGTATGCTTACACGTATACACGATATAGGTATATATAGTACATACGCACAGAGAGCGTGCATTGAACGAGCATCGCATTCCACGAGCGCGCTAAAAAGCCGCTCTTCGAAAAGCAACAACAAAAAAAGAAGAGGGAGAGAGAGAGAGACGGTACACGAGGTATACTCGCACTCACACACACTCACGTAGATACAGGTCTGGTGGATAGAGCTTACCTTGCGCACGGCTGTCTCTCGGCTGCGTCTGCTGCTGCTGCTGCTGCTGCTGCTGCTCCGAAGCCTATATCCTCTCCGCGGCTGTTCTATCGCAGTCTGCCTCTCGAAACTAGTCACCGCCACCGCGCCGCATAACTCGCTACCTGCACCGGGACGACATCCTTCTCTATATCTTTCCTAAACAACGCTTGACGCTTCAACTCCCTCTCCTGTATTTACAACTTTAGCCCCGCGAGCGTCAAGAAATTCGATGGGGGAGCGAGAGAGACTGCACGCGATTGTAAACACTGAACCGGAGCTGCGTGTTATGCCGCTCGCGTCGAGTATAAGAGACGCGGATTTACGCGCGCGCTGCTGCTGCTGCGCTGCTGCTGCTGTACAGCAGGAGAGATGTAGAGGGAGAGAGAGAGAGAGAGAGAAAAGTCGCTGCTCTACCGGCGGACCACTACTCGCTCCGGCGCTGCACCGCACTGCACTGTTGATGCACGCACCGCCACGGCGCGAGTTTCTATGGTGTATATACGGGACGCCGAGCCGAGAGAGAGAGAGAGAGAGAGCGTAGTACTGACCTGCCACCATGGGGGAACGCGAGGACTGGCTTTGCTTTGCTCGCGCTCTCAACTCTCTTCCCTGCAGCTCCCAAGCTTTCTATGTGTTCTCTCTCTCTCTCTCTCTTGAGTGTGTGTGTGTATAGTAGGCCGACGGCGGCGGAGGCCGGAGAGACACCATATATACAAGCATTCGTCTCTCTCTCTCTCTCCTGCGTGTGTATAACAGAACCTCGCCGCCATCTGCTGCTGCTACAGCACTACACGCTTTTCCCCACTCTCTCTCTCTCTCTCTCTCTCTCGCGCGCGCGTCTTGCTCCAGCTTATTTGCTCCCTTTTTCTCGATTTTTTTACTTTGAAAATCTCCCGCCTCCCTCTCACTCTCATTTCCTCTCCTGGCTCTCTCTCTCTCTCTTTCTCTCTTCCTCTGCTGCCCTATCCATCTATATATCCCGCATTGAAGTTCGCTCGGCGCGCGCGAATGAGAAGAGCAAGAAAAAGGGAGCGGAGGAGAGTCGCGAGTTCGTCCTCTCTATCTCTATCTCTCTTGATGGCAGTGTTTTTACGCTCCCTACTCGCGTGTCTCTCTCATTCTACTGGTATCCCCCATAAGTTCGTCCCTTTACTGTATACATATACGTGGCTATATGCGTCTAATTATATACCCATGTGTGCTACGAGGTATTTTTCTTTCCCCTTGATTTACATATTGCAGATAAGAAAGCGCGAGGGGTATACAGGAACGCCGAACGACCAAACAAATATTGCCACCTGTATTGTTTCGCTCCAATTTGCTACCGATCTTATACAGACATATCGGCAAGAGCTGGGATACGTGCTACCTTATATAACTTGATCTTCCGCTATTTTTAAGCTCAACAGTACAAATTGATAAACCCGTATATATTTATACATCCTGTAATGGTTATTTATCATTTTAAATCTTGTTTCAATCAATCGCTCCTGAAATTTTAATATAGATAAAAAATTGATAATAATAATCGTTGGTTATACCTTGTAAAGGTGTTGATGCCTTTCAAACATTGGTTGCAGTTCAGCCTAATCTGCCGTTGAAATGCTCAAGTTTCGCGGTTAAATTCTAACTCGTGTACATTATTAAAATCAACAATGAACTACCAAATACTCTACGACGCCTACACAAATTTAAATACCTCGAAGCATAAAGAAAAAAAGAAAAAATCTCTCCAAGCATGTATGGATGCCATGGTTTATACATAAAAAAAAACCAAAGCGCCAATACCTTGCTCCAAAACCACTGGGATCCCTTTCAATTTCATAAAAACTGGTATATAAATCACATTACACGTACATGGCTTCGGAATATCTAAATTTCCGAACCGCATGCAAATTTCAGTCGTACTCGCGAATACACATACACGTTCACACACTTTGCCAAGTGCATCTATCTATATATATATATATGTATACTAGCTTAAATAGAGAAACCTTCCTTGGCTCAACGACTCCCTCTTTCTCTCTTATATTCCTTCTTCTTTTACCTCTCCTTTTCCTGTCTTCTTGCACTCGCGGCTTGGCTGTATATACACAGATGTATACACGTACGTAGGTATAGAGAAAGAGTATGAGGGGGGGGAGGGGGCAAGTGAACGCGGCTGCAGACAACTGCGTTCGGCGCGCTTCTTCTTGTTCGCACTTTACCTTCTTGTTTCGAAGCCAGCCGCATAAACAGACTTCTTCCTCTCTTTTGCATCGGTCCGTATTATATACATCTCCTATACATCTCCTCGTTGCTCCGTTTCTTCGCGCGATTCTTGTGGAGCATATCTATAGGGCTATATTTGTCCTGCGCAAAAGTTTCGCCTCTTCTCGAAAGACTTTCGCTCGATGCAAATGCGGATATCGCAGAGGTCGATTTGAATTGATATAGGGTCATGACACTTTTATTCGTTTACTTAGTAGAATCGTTGAAGAAAATTTGTTTTAAATTACTTGAAAATTAATTAGCTTGTTGACAGTTAACTCAAGGTTTCGAGTATGACCATATTTTTAATGAAAATTAGAGGGTATCCAATTGGCTATTCTCTTATCTGCATTGGATAAAATTGTTTCAGAATTAGTATTTGTGTGACTGGGAATCAATCGATCAAAGTTTAATTGTAAGTAAACCGAATGCAGATCAAGTAGAAAATTGTAAGAATAAAGGCTATATACCGAAGGTGTAGGTATAGGCGCGTGCGGCTCTTGCTGGAAATTTAACAGCCTCAGTGCAAGATGCGAGTTCTTCTTGGCCTTCGCAGTGGCATTTAAGCGGATTCTCTTTCTTCGACGGATCGCAAGGTCCAGACTCATCTTCGAGCTGCTTTACGTGCATTCTTATCTCTTGCGCTGTTTGATCGTAAAAATTAGTGCTCGGGCGCTGTGCGAATTTTCAGCGCTGCGTTCCTCTCGACCATGCCGCAACTATGCGAGTCAAATTTCCAGCTTTGAACCAAAATGTCGTAGGAACTTTTATTAACACTATTGACACTTAATGATTTAAATTGCGTGCGTTGAAAGTTGATGTAAGATGAATTTTTAACAAAAAAAAAGAGACAATAAAATATACTAAAATGTATACTCATTGAATTTTTTTACATACTGTGTAAAAAATATGAAGTAAAAACAAGGCCATGCAAAATCCCAAATGCTTAGTTTCTCGCCGCAGCTGCGACATCGCGCGATGTTTCAAAAGTCGCGCAAACACTTTTACCGACATCGAGCGATGTGGTATAGATATTTCGTTCAGCACACTTTCCTGTCAAACTCGTTCGATCGTTCGCTCATCAGCTTTAAAACTAAAAAAAAAAATAAACGCAGTGCGCGGCCTTTGAGTTTTGCAGGTATAAAAACGAGAGTAAGAAAAGAAAATAAAAAGCATGGACGAAAAAAAGAGAGCTTAAAAACCGCGGCGAAACGCGTAGCTCACTTTGTCCCAGTCTCTCTCCCCCCCCCCTTACAGTTACCTCTTTCTCGCTGTGTGTCTCTTTCTCGATACTTTACTTTTTCCCCCGCTCATATTCTTTTTTCCTGCGCGTTTCTATACCAGAGTCGCCGGTCGTCTTCTTCTCTCCGTGCCATTACGATTCTCTCTCTCCCTCCTGCTCTCGCTCTCCTATACCGCAGAGCTCGTCGAGTGCCGCTGCAGCAGCAGCAGCAACTACAGCAGCCCAGTTTGTTCGTAAAAGACGAACCTTGAAAAATCCCTCTGAAGGCTTTTTTCGCTCCCTCGAGAGACGGAAAGAGCGAGGCTCTGTACGGAGTCGGAGAGCGAGAGCAGCCGTGTCGGCCGGGGGACCGCGTCTGAGTGCGTACTCTTTGTAAAGGACTTTTCACTCTTGCTTCCTTTATATATTTGTGCTGCGGGGCTTTCGATTATAAGGTTGTATGGGCCACTGGGCAGACTTATTGCCAAAGACGGGATTTATGTACAATCGAATGATTGTTAATTAATTGTCATCGATGGTAATATTCACAATGGAGCGTCGGCAAACCGGACAGTGCAAAAAACGAAGCACAGTGTAAGACGATCGTTAACTATTGTCGTTCGTAATGGTAAAAAAAAATAAAACCTGCCGGAATTCCCAAAAATGAAATTAGCAGATATGTACGTAATTAGACTGGAAATTATAAACAGCTACTGCGACAAAATAACTTGTTCAATACTCTAAATTTCCAAAACTTACTTAAATTTTCAATCTATTTCAATCGCTTTTATATTAGTGAACTGAATTAATTAGTCTGTAAGCGTATTAATCGTAACATATATAAAAGATATGACCAATTTCGGATGGTCATTCAACGTATTTACCCAGTGTCCACCAATTTTAAGCCAAAATAGCTCTTTAAGGCAACGTACAGCTACCGAACGTATCGATAGGGCTTGGCTATACGATCGCGTAAGGCTCGTCCTGCATCACCGTGCGACTAAAGAGATCACAAAACTTATCAGCAGTCAACAAAATAACGTTCCAACCACCAAGTCAACCAACAAAGAAAGACAATATGGTACCAGCTATGACTGTGATTACCGGTATTTAATACGGATATTTACGATCCGGAGCATCAGAGCCTCCAACGATTCGTGAAGCAGCTATTTATTAAATAATGATTTGGTATTTATAAAAATTGACATAAGTTCGTTTTGGCTAATTTGAATGTTTGTGTTAACATGAAAGACATAATATCAACGGAAATCTTAATCACTGTAATTTTCATCTGATTTATTTACCTCGATAGTAGCTCAATTTTGCTCAATAATGGTCCAATTTGATTAATCATATAATTATTATAATCACAATATTTTAGTATGCGTTTTCAATTATTATTCCGGTATATATTTTCGGTTTAATGACTAATCTCCTTCAAAATTCCAAAGACAGGTCAATTTAAATAAGTTATATTAAAAATATTTAAAAAGTATCCTGTAACACATACACTATATATAATAAATATAGATAACCAGATATAAAGAAAGTATGAAGTGCTTATTAATTGTACTGCAAAAATTAAGTATGGAATTCTTTTATTCCTTTTAGAATGATTGTGGGCACTACCTATTTCATAGTAAGCGAATGAAAGCTCAAGTAGAAGCGACCCTTTTGGTTTCAGTTAAAAATTGGTGTATTTTATTAATTTAATATGGATAATGGGCCATTTGTTCTTCAATCCAGCTTAAGAAGGTGTAGACTCTGCCGAACACATCAGGTTTTCCAATAGCACATGGACGACCAAAAGAGACAATACCAATCTGGATACCGTCAGCAACGAGAGCACCGCCAGAGTCACCCTGAAAATAAATCGGTGTTAAATGACTTTTATTGCGTGTCTTGTATGCAATGTATATCATAAATAGTTTTCATTATTGGACAACTAGGTTATAGTTGCCAAGAAGCGTAAAAAATCGGTTTATTTTACTTGAAATGCATGACCAAAAAAGAAATCCAACTTTTTTATTGTACGCCTTAAAATCATTGCAAGAATTATAATTGCTAAAATATCTGACTTTGATTGATTTAAATGTGATAGTCCTACCTTACACCGACATAACAGTATTTTGATTCTAGTAAAAACCTTTTGAATTAATAGGAAATAAAGATACCATTGCACTTCCTTTAAACTGGAAATGCCATTTTCCTAAATGGCATCGTAATTTTGCGAACTAGTTAGATTATGATACAAGAAAGTGCAACAATGATGTACTTATTTTCATTTCTACGAGTATTTTTTTTTTTACTGAAATCACAATACTGCGATGTCGGTAATGTATAGTAGGACTATCGCATGTCCTTAATAATTCTTCAATGTACTCACGTGGCATGCACCTTCCCCAGCCTTAGTCAACGTGCAGATATGCGATATGTCGATTGGGGATTTCAGCTTTCGTGCACATTGCTCCTGATCGATGACCTTAAGATTAACCTGCTGCAAATTGTTGGGAGTAGGGCCTTCGAACTAAATGGACAATCAAATTTAGCGAATAGTTGAAATTTTCTAAATAGCTTAGAAAAATCAATTGCGTTTGATTTACCTCTGTTGTGCCCCAGCCGGTCAAAACAACAGGATAATCGACTTTGCTAAAGTCCTCGCTGGGTAAACCGATGGGCTGAACTTTTTCATTGAATACGATGTCGCGATCCACACGGATGATACCAGCATCATATTTGTTGTCCCCCTTCATGCTAAACTTCGGGTGCGATGCAATATATTCAGATTGATAAATTTGCTCTTGGCCACCTCTCAGTTTGGTTGTGCCTGCTACTACCTTTATTGATCTGTTGTCTTGACTAAAAGATATCATTAAATTCATAAGAATAAGTATACGTTATTTTGTTCTCAATATATTGATCAAAGGAATAAGCATACCCTAGAAGACAGTGAGCGGCAGTGAGAATCCATCGTTTGTTTAAGATGGAACCACCACAAAAGTGATATGACGGGTCCCTCAGCGATACTTGGTAGGGATATTTTCCATCTGGTGCATCAGTCCCTCCAACGATTCTCGGAGAGGCTGTAAATTAAGACAGTTCGATATTAACATGTAGAAAAGAAAAACCAACGGCTTACGAGCGACTTGATGTTTAATGAATTTTAATATACGTACCGTAAGCTGCTACAATTGAGCACAGAAAAAGTATACCGATGAGTAACTTCATTATTGTAAAAAAAATTTTTGGATTTGTACTGGTACCTGCTCTGTTTATTAGAAGGTACTGCTGCTAAATGTATGTGGCACTTATTTATACTCAATCCGCAATCTCGAGTATACAGATCGATTTGAAATTCTTACGTAATAGTCGGATTAGTAAAATTAATATTATTGGGGGATATGATTGACCACACGTTGATAATAAATAAATACTCGATGGTATCCCTACTCTGAAATCTCAGCCGAGATCTAACCTGATATCTCACCTGTGATCTCCGGTCAAAATCTCATGAATTGATTTTTGTTGTTGCTTTTTTGCATATTTTAAACAATTCTTAATCGATTAATGAGTATTTTTGGAAAATTTGAACTTACGAAATTTTTGAATAAAGGAATTAAAATTTTTATAAGTCAAAATTTAAAATATTTTCTAAACAACAGGATAATGTTGCGAATTGTTCAAAAATAATGGATAATGGTGCGAATTGTTCAAAAATAGTCACTAATTGCCTAACAAGGGGAACCCAAGGAGTTCGGGAAACCGATTTTGATGAAACTTTAAGGAGACATGCTTTGATCGAAAATATCAGATACGTGTCTCGTATTTTAGTCAAATGTTGACTAAAATACGTTTGATTAATTCTAAACCTGATGAACCTCCGTAATAATAATGTGCATTAATACCCATTTAATCAAAATATATGAGAAATCATGGTTGTCTTAAATCATTATTGCAAGACCAATAAGTATCGTAGAGAATATTATGTAAACGATATCAAAAGTGTATAGATAATAAGCTTTCATTTGCATTTTTGAATGAGTTCATCGCACGTTTGATTCAAAAGTTATGATTGAAATTTAAATTAACTTTTGGGCCTTAAAATTTAGTGTTTATTTCAGTTGAAAAATACAGTCAAAATTAACTCTATCTTCGATCGTTCATAACTTTTGAACGAAAAGTGCTAATAACTCGTTTAAAATGCAAATCAAAACTTATTATCTATACTTTTGATATTAATTTAGTAATATTCTCTATGATATATATTGGCCTTGCGATAAAGGTTTTGGAACAACCATGATTTCTCATATATTTTGATTAAATGGGTATTTACTCGGGTCCCAGGGCTCATTTGATTAAAATACGAGACGCGTATCTTATACTTTCGATCAAAGAATGTCTCCGTAAATTTTCATCAAAGTCGGTTTCCCGGACTCCTTGGGTTCCCCTTGTAAGTATAGTTTAAAACACGCAAAAAAACAAAAAAAAAGTGATTACATGCGATTTTGGCATGAGATATCAGGTAAGATTCAGTAGGGTATGTAATTGAAGAAAGCATAACTAGGATGAACTTTTATTACATTTTAAAAATTAGTCATACCTAAAAATTTTTGTAATAAAGTTTTAAGGATATTGTAATCACAATTCTAGGATATTTCTTAAAGATTTTAAAGTAAAGAACAACGAAATAAAGAGAAATCTATAAGATTCCCAATTTTTTTAAAAGTGCGAGTAAAGAGCATTGCCGTAAATATATGCAAGAAAACGATAGGAGCTTATGTAAGAGATAACCATCTTATTAATAAAAATTAATCTATAATAAGAATAATAATAAATTTAAAAGTACCGAGGAAGTATTTTCATATGTATATTCTTATCGTTTCATCTCGTATAGACTGTCTAATCTCACATCTATCGTGAATAATAATAATAATAATAAATATCAGTGCACTTTAAATTAAAATTTTAAATTTTATATAATAAATTATTTCGTTAATCGTTCAACGGGTTATAAGTATCCTATGCGAATCTACCTGGTTACCGACCAAAATCGCGAGCTGAGTCCTAGCTGGATACTAACTGAATTCTTGATGGAATCCAGATGGGTATTGTCAATCGGGACATATATACGTAGGTAGCATGAAATATTTCTATGAAATATTTAAAAAAATATGTCAATAAAATATCTCAGTAATAAATCCCAAATGTTTCAAAAACCTTGCCAAAATATAACGAAATTTCACGAAATATTTCAGAAATTTTTCAGAAATATTTCATTAAACACGTTAACAATTCTTCATGAAATCTTTTATAAAATATATCGATTTTTTCTAATATTACAACTATTACAAGTAATATTTCGAAAATATTTTGGTAATATTTACGAAATATTTCTGAAAGCTAGAAAAAATTCGGAATTTGAAATATTTAGAATATTATAATGTGAAGTAGATAGGATAGAAGGTAAACGATTTAAATTTAATTGATGCCCCTTGTATCCGCGACTGATGTAAAAACTTACACTTATCGTAAATAGAATTATCCTAAGCGAGGAAGCGTCTCTAATATTAGCAGCTGATAGGTAGTTAAATATAAGAATTTTCTGTAATGATGAAAGCTCTATTAAAATTAACAACATATTTGGATTTTCAAAGTAAAATATTTGTAGCACAGACTCAGCAGCATTGATTTTTATGGAATTGTCAAAGGCTTGTCTATATTCATCTATTACTACTGAAAAGCGTACGAATCTGTTGCTAAGTCTAAAGTAGAAACAGTAAGAGTTAAAAATGACCATTGATTTGACTTGTTGACTATACAGGTCGGAGTATACCAAAATTAAAAATACAACTTAAAATCATTTAATTTGATTTGTTCTTTTTATTTAAAAAAATATAAATCACTTATCTTTCATTTGAACATGGCGTATTACAATAAAAAGGAGGATGCCAACGACACATGCATTTTAGTCTCAAAACCGACACTTTAGCGACTTACATCATCGTATAGCCCTTGCCAAACAATAAAATTAAAAAAAATTACCCTATAAACGTTGGGGAGCTGAGATATCCATTGTTAAAAATTGTAAATGAACATTGGTAGTATGTCTATAGATATTTAAAATTAGTAGAAAGTTTCGAGTATAGTCAGACATCGATGTGTTTAGGGCAATTTTTTTTATTTTACTGTTTGTCGAAGGAAAAATATAGCTTTAATAATAACATTTTTTTTTGCACCACAAAGACGCTTTATCTTCTTGTTTGAATCAAAGTTTCACATTTATTCTTCTGCTTTCTCATTGTTTTGATTTTTTACCATTTAATAACAAGTAATTCAATAATACACCAATTACAGTTACACTTACAATCTTAACATTGTAAACAGAATTAAGGCTGCACTTTCTATTTAAATTCTTAATCAAATAAATAAAACAGTATTATTTGTAAAAATTAACAAAATTAATTATATCTCTTTTTATAACATCAATTCGTTAATGTTAAATTTTTCCAGTAAATTTGTGATACTTTGTATAATTATCGTGTATGTTTTTGAAAACTTGTTGTGTTGATGTTGGTAATATTCGGGAAAGAAAACTTATAGCATGCCGATCACAATTACTAAGAAGACTGCATATCGACGAATCAATTGATGCCTATAGATAAAAAAAAAGCATAATTAAATTATGAAATAAAATAAATATTTAAACAAAAAAATTGTACCTTTAAGAACGGAGGTAAGACACCTATGTGCGTTTTTTCCTTAATTAAATCAGCTATCAGGTATGGACTTATTCTTACAACGTCCTTTTTTAGTTTCGCGAAAAACGTACAGAACCTAGAAAATGAAAATAATAAAATTATTTTTTTTCTTATAAACACAATTATATAAAGCCTAAATATTAGTATTACTTTTCAATATCTATAGCTAAAATTCTGAGCATTTGTTCATCTGAATAATCGGTTTCTTTTCCTTCTTGCAGTATTATTTGAATAATCTTCCGGAAGAAATGAGTAAGTATTGGTAATCTATCGAGTACAAAATCTGGTTTTGATCTAACAAAATCTGTACAAAGTCCTATCGCTTCTTGACAAGTAATCAGTTTCGCATCTTTGTTCAATTTATTTAAGCATTGCGTTGATGTGACGAAAATAGAATCGACTATTCTATCTGTCAACTTAATCATTCTTTTTGATACAATAAAAGCTCGCCATATTCTTAATAAGAATACGGATGAAACTTCATTTATTTCTGTACAAAGCAAATCGGTGAAAAGATTATTTACAGATGAAGACAATAGCTTTGAACGGGTCGCTTTGGTTTCGGCTTTTGAAAGATTTTCCCAGATTGTAATAAGTTTTTCCAAAACATGAATATCTCCGCTTATTAAGCTTTCTTTCTGTAAAAATAAATGTAACAATCTTAATAATATAGTAAAGAAGATGTTTACAAAATGTATTATATTTTAATGTACAATACCATCTGATTGCTGAGGTATTTGGTAAAGAATTGAAATTCGTTATCTTTTAATACTTCAAGAAAATGAGAAAATATTTTTCCATCAGGATTATTGATTAAAATAATGCATAGCTTATTTACTACTTCTTCATTACTATCAAAATCTTCTCTGTGCGATAATACAACTAAAGCTAATTGTAAACTTTCTTGAATTAACTTAATATCAGTAACTATTTCTGCATCCTAAATACCAATCAAAATATTTATAAACTTTTAATTTGAATAAGAAATTATTATAAATAAACAAATTAAAAAATGAATAATACCTGAATCAATTTTTTTAACGTTAATTCTATGCACTTTTTTAAAGTACTTTTTATTTTCTTTTTCTCTGATAATACTAATTTTAAAGAAATTCGAAGTCCAGCAATTTCATTCGAATTAGTGATTTCCTCTTGAATTTCTTTTATAATCTTGCTAGATAATTTTAGTGATAAATCGTGAAGAATATTTTTCTGTTCACTTGAGGATGTTTTGTTCTTTACAGTATCGATACAAGTTAATAAAACACAACTAATTTTTCTATTACATTCTTTATGTTCAATAAAATCATACCAAAAGGTTGAATCTGACAATTTGCTTAATGATAATTTAAAAAGTTTTGAAAGAATGATTTCATTTTCCATGAAATGCTTTATCAGAAGTCTTGGTTTTGACAGTTCATTTAAAATATCAACATCATTCTGACGAACAAGATCTACAAATAATATTTTATAATTAATATTGGAGATTTGGAATTACATTCTAAAAATATAATTTGTATCATTAAAATTCTTATTTTTTTACCTATGTATATATTTGTAATAAGTTCATTAAAATCAGTAGTATTTTTAGTTTCTTCTTCAAAAGTGTATAAAATCAAAAATAAAAACTTTCGAATATTTCTATCAAGAAAGGAAAGTGGTAAACCCAATAATAATAATAATAAGTTTCTTTTCATTTGATCGTTTTGTAGAACTTTTAAAGGCTTAAAATCCTGTTTTGATATTTCTTTCGTAGCTGATTTTAGTGATTTTTTAATATTTTCAGGCTCATCAAGTAATTGTAATATTTTTTCCTGTAATGCAAAATAAATATTTTAAAACTAATGTATTTTACAATAGTAAATGAAGTTTTTCTATACATACCAAATTAATTTTTTCAATAGCGATCTTTGAAACACAGCAGTCAACATCTTGTGCAATGTTTGTAATAATTTGTAGTACAATAGCTGTAATGAACATTTTAGTCATTTTTGATATATTTAGTTTCAAAATTGATATCCATTTAGTTAATTTATTTTGAGTAGAACTTGCTTCATTAACAAAGTATGCTGTCAATTGTAACATCTGCGTTTCAGTTAAAGATTCAATAATTTCAAAATGATTTTCTAAGATTACTGGCCAAAGTTGACCAATGATCTTTTCTTTAATTATTCGTCTGTCTTTATCAAAAATTATTGACTTAATCAACAGCAGGTGATTCTGTAAAAAATATATTATTAATAACAGAGGTTTTCAGTTAAAAGAAATTTTAATTTATTATTAAAAAATGTATACCATACCAATGATTCTTTACAATCTTGCTCTTTGTAATTTTTTACGATAGATTTTAATTTTTTCATCTGGAATTCATTTACTGGAAAATCTAGTTCTTCAGAAGCTATTTTCGGAAAATAGTAGCGTAATAAATCATATGCTTCACACCATACTTTTACAAGTCGGCAAAAAGCTATACAGTTTGTTGCTCCATGTATATCGGTGAAATCTCCACATAAATTATCAGCAAATAAAAAAAGTGTATTTTTTAAATCAGTAAAGGCATGATAAAATTTAATTTGCCCATCGTGTGGGGATGAATTATCCAGAAAGTTGGAATGTTCAAAGAGAATAATAAAAAGCTTTGTAACAATTTTGGTCATTAAACATGCTAGAGCTGAAAAAAATACATTTTTATTTTAAAATTAATAAATAGTTGGCATTTGATATTTAAATATTGTATTAATAAAAAAATTTTACCTTCTGAGCTTTTGTTAGTTATACAATCTGATTTTAAATGAAAAATAAGTGTATGTAACATTGCAAGAACTTGAGCAAATGTAGTACGATTTTTCAAGTCTTGGCTGAATTCACTAACAAAATGTTTTGGTAGCTCAAATTTATTTCTAAACTCAAAATCTTCGATTTCATTTCCTTTGTATTTACTAATAGTTAATAAAAATTTGGAGATAAATTTGTGTTGTCTTCGTAAACGAACACTTGACTTCCATAATTCTGTGACTAAATTTTCATATGCCTCTTGTTCTTTTTCATATGCTTTATCTTCAAAAAAAATTCTTTCTAGTATGTTTTGAGTTACATCTTCCACAATCAATGGATTGAGTTTTGTGACAACACTAAGTAATTCATAATCTGAATATTTAAAACGTTTTTTCTTTGATATTGTTTCATCAATTAGTGTTTTTAAAAATGACTTTAATGAAATGCCTTCTATTTCATTGTCAAAATTATAAGATACATCTATTGAATTTTTTAGTAACGCAATAAGTATTTGCTTAGATTGCTCCTTGTCTTCAACACATGTCAAAAGTTTTCGAAGAATAACATCAATGAGTGCAGAATTTTGCTGAAAATTGTTAACTGCACTTTGAAATAAACAAGTAAACGCAGCCTTAACATGTTCAGGCTTGTTTTTGCTAGCTTTGTTTTTTAAAGTATTAAAAATAATTTCAGCCTCTTCAAATTTTTCATTTTTTTCTTCAGACTTTCCTGTACATATTGTAATATTTTTTAAAGAACCAAGTAGTAATCTTTTTATACATTTTTCAGTCTCTATGAATAGTTTTGAAGGTACTTTTTTAAGCCTTACAGTTTCATTCAGATAGGCAAGAGGAAACAAAAGTTGCTCAATAAAAATTGTTGTCAAATTTCTTTTTTCCGAAAAATTTTGTCTACAAACTTGAGTAAGTGTGCTAATGACATATTCAGTACATTCTAGTGCTAAATTACTCAATTCATCATTTATTTTTGATTTATCTAAATGAAAGATCTTAGATGTAAATGCAATTATTGTTTGCATTAAATAAATAGTTTTAGTTTCTTTTGAATAACTTTGCATATTAATGCTTGAAAATATATATTTGCAACATTTTAATGCCCATTCCAATACTTGATTTTCCTTACACTCATCCAAAGTTTTAATTAATCTCTCAATAAGTAGAATTTTTATTTCTGGAGATAATCTTGAAAAACTCTTTGGTTCTAATGCTAAGCAGCGATGAATCGTTGACCAAATGATAGTGACATTTTCATCTGATGATTCAAGACACAGCCAGCGAAATATGCAATCTTCTTTACAGATAATAGGTAGATCAGGACTACAAAAAACATTTTCAGCTAATTTTAAACGTTTAGCTAAAGGCTCATCACTACTGTCACTTCTAAGACGACGAATTAATCCTATATAAATAATAAAACAATTTACTTCTCGAATTTACAAAATTATACATATTCATTTTAATAATAACAAGTAATATATAAATTATTCCATATTATATTATTTATTAAATTATATTTGAATTTACCTGTTGACAGAGTCATTTTTCTTTTTTGTTTATACTAAAACTTTGAAAAAACTTTGAAAAAAACAACAAATACCCATATAATATTTCTTATTTGTTTTAACTTGAGTACCTTTTTGACACATTTTATTTTCTGTACCTTTTACATCTTTAACGAGACTTAACCGATTCACTATTTGAAAAACAGATATTCAATACATAACCTAAAAGAATCACGTGTATAAACGCTCTCGTCGTCACTCTCTCTCTATATATATATATATATATAGCACCAAGCACGATGGTATATACATATAGGCATGTAATGTGCAATCTATATGTATATATATCTGTATCGACTGTATTCTATGTATGTTTCTGCATGCATGTATACATGTATATACGTGTACTTAGTACTATACTGTTGCTATACTGTGTTTCGTCGGAATAATACAGTATATTATATATAATTAATTTTATTATTTTGTAACAATATTTGAAATAATTCAAATAATAGTTGATAAATCGAATTTGAATTTTAAATCTTATGAGTATTCAGAACAACCAATATATAAAGAACAAATATTAAAAATCAATACATATGGAACCATTTGTGCGTAATTTATTTATTAAAAAATTCAGCATATTAGCGATTTTCATTATAACTATTTTATAATTTTAATAATGATGAACATTTTTAATATTGGGAAATTTGTATATAACAATTGCAGGATACACATCTGCATTATTAGTAAGTGAGTCCTTTCTTTAAATATTATTATCCTCTGCTAATGCAAGGGCGAGCATTTCTACTTATTTGCAGAGACTGATTAAAAACGTCCGCATCTACTTTTTGCGCGCAAACGTTAGCATCGCCGGCATTTTTGGCCTGCCTGACGCAGTTATTGACTCCACTGTAACCGGATGAAGTGACAGTTCTCAGTGACTGTCTGGCATCCTCCAAACACCGTTTCGCAGCAGCGGTTCCTTTCGCATTTGCGTCTCTCTAAAATTCAATAATTATTTAATGGTTTATAATCCTGATTTGATATAAGAGGTTTCAATTTCAACAGTACTTTTTATTCTAACATTGACGGGGTGTCAAATTAAACCCTATACGTTATCACTAAACTGTTTTACAGCCCGGATTCTGAATAATTAGTTATAGCTATAATAAATAAATACTTGAAATGATGCAAATCCCAAATGCAGGTGCACTTCGTCTATAAATTATCTATCATCTAGAAAATTATTTCAAAAGAATATTTTAATGACACTTTCAAAAATTCTTGTTCCGAAAAAAATCGCTGTTTTGGAGCAAAAAGCTTGGAAGGTGTCATTGAAATATTTATTTGATTTGTATAATTTAAAATATTTTTTTAATTAATAGGTACGAATTACTCTTCTCGGTCAGCAAAATGTAGAGCGGAAAATTTAAAATATTAATTAGCACCCCCTTTAAAGAACCGAGTTATTGTTATGTACAGATTGAATTAAAGCGTTACTTAAAGTATACCAATAAAATGGTAAAATTTACAGTGCACGAGTATTTGTTTGAGTTTCAGCATTAAAACAAAGATTGTGATTGTACTTACTTGAATTTGTGCTAATGTATCATTTATAATAGAATTGATGTGCTTCATATGATTTATTTTCACGTCATCTCTCCAGTCTGCTGATGCATTCTGCGTAAGACATAATTTTTGTTAAATAAATATAATTGTTTATGTAAGCATATATTTCTTTTTAATATTTTCCTACTATTTATTTACTCTTGCATAACCAAAAATCAAAAGTTAAATCAAAAACATATTGCATGAAATTAAGGAGGTTCATTAGGTACGTAGGAATTCAAAACAATAAGTTGAAACAGCTGATTTTCTATTTACTAACTTATTTAACATTTTCGATTAACGTTATTTTATCATAACGCCACTATCTTAAATAATGAAGGTTATTCTGCTCAAGCTTAGCTATTTTATACATATAAATTATAAGTTTTATAAGTAGTTAAGCTATCGAGTTGTACAAGGTCTTAAAATATTCGCTAAATATTCTTTTAAGTCGTGTAAAAGTTTTTCTGTAAATCGTTCGTTAATAACTGTACAGTTCAAGTTAAAAGTCTATAATAATGCAACTCTACATAAGACTGAATGTTAAATTGCAAAAATTTACTTTATAATATCTCATTAGTAAAGGTACTAAATAATTTAAAAATTTAACCCGTTCCATAATTTTATCAAAATCCGTTCATTAATTCTAAACCTGATGAACCTCCGTAAAATTTTAACGTACCTCAACAATGCAACACACGACTAAAATAACGATAGCGAAAACTTTCATGATTCTTGTAAGTTGTAAATAATCCAATCGTACGATCGGGACTGATAAGTTGACGTGAACACCGGTTCTATTTAAAGCGATTTCAAACACTTGTACACCGTGAAATGTTATATATATATGACAAAGATTAATGTAAGTACTTCAGGGAATCCCCCTTTTCCTCCTCATTTATCGCCCGCATTCCTGCAACTGTCAATTGACTCACGATGTTAAAATTTTGCGGGTAATAACAACAACAATCGTAATAACAATCGTAAAAGCTAGTTGTGACAATATCTATACATATATAATATGTATTCTGGTTAATTAAGCATATATAATGTATAACAAACAACATGTGCTATGACGTTTGATAGCTACACGCATAATTCTTTTTGTTCTTATTCTTTCATTTTAATTCTTTTGAATAAAAACTTATTACAAGTATATTTACCTAGCTATAATATAAGTATACTTTTAAAAAATATAAGGTAAAGAAGGAAAACTTTAAATTATAAGTCTTTTTGTAAACAAAGGTCTATTATCAATTTTAATATTTATGTTTTACTTTTTATTATCAAATAACAATAAATGATACAATTATAAAGCAGTCTTATGGCTCAGCGGTACGGTGCTTGCCTCCTGATACAGCTAAATGTGTAAAATACAGTACAAATATTGTGAAATTCAATACAATTTAAATATTGTAATTTTTAACCATAATTCAAAATTGGTACATTTTTTCATTGATCCAATCAACAAAAGTGTAAATTCTTGTGAAAACATCTGGCTTGCCTCGTGCACATGGTTGGCCGAAAGAAACGATACCAATTTGAATTCCGTCAGCAACAAGAGGGCCACCTGAGTCACCCTAAAACACACCAAGGTCATCAAGTATTAAATAGAAATAAAAAATAAATAATCGTATAAGTTTCTGGAAAATTTCCATATGATAGATTCTATTTAAAAATTTTTTATTTTTTTTTTACGATGTTCAAATCAATTTAATGTATCAACTTCTAATTTGTAGACATATTCTCCTTCAAATTATACAGTTTAGTACATGTGAGTGTAGCTCAATCACCTTGGAATTTTTTTATAAGATTGTTATATACAGGGCAGTGATCTTATCAGATACTGTCATCTTATCATTTTTAGTATCCTATCGATGGCACAGAATTGACAAAATTCTAATATTCAGTTTTGATGGAATTAATAAATTGCAAACTTACATTGCATGCGCCTTCTCCAGCCTTTGTCAACGTGCAAATGTGAGATTCGCTTATTGGAAAGTTTAATCCACGTGTGCATTTCGATTGACTTATGACTTTCAGTTGAATTTCTTGTAGATTGTTAGGAATAACACCGCCAGCCTTACCAGAAGAAAAAAAAAACGATTGTTAAACTACGGGTCCCTTAATGAGGTCCCATTATAACAAATTTTGTATACACCTAATATACATATACTAGAAAGGCCGAACTTAATAGACATGTCCTGCATCTTTAGAAAACAAATATTTATACAAATACGAATTGACTAGTTTGTAGCGAAGTAATATTCTTGTAAATTTCATTTCAATTAAAAACAGTTAAGAAAATTGAAATCATACTTCCTTATTGAGTATAAAATTGAAAAGTAAGTATAATCATAAAATATATATCTTGAGATACATATAGGTATAAATACATAATTGGAGAAAAGAAACGAAAAATGTTTACCAGTAGTCTACCCCATCCAGTCAAAGTAACAGGATAGTCGACTTTAGTAAAGTCCTCGTTGGAAATCGGGATTGGTTGCACTTTTTCGTCAAATTCGATATCTCGGTCGACTCGAATAAGTCCGACATCGTTAATGAACCTTGCTGAATTGTATTTCTCATGCCAGACGAGATACTCGGCTTTGTAGACTTGTTCTGTGCCACCATTGAGTAAGTTGGTGCCAGCTACCACTTTAATTGAATTTGCACTACTCCTATTTTAATACAAAAATAAAGAAATTGAGGAATTAACTTAACGTGTTGCAATGGTGGCAGAAAATTTTGTTAATTTATGTATGCTCGATTATTAAAATGTGAAAAACAAAAATCAACTGAGGTGGAAGTGTTTATAAATTATAGTAAATAATAGAAAACTATAAGTTACCCAATAATACAGTGAGCAGCAGTTAAAATCCAACGACTGTTGAGAATTGAACCACCACAGAAATGAGATGGACCTCTCAGCGATACTTGATACGGATATTTACCATCCGGAGCATCAGAGCCTCCGACGATTCGTGGCGCAGCTATTTATTAAATAATGATTTTACATTTATACCAAAATGGTACTTGTTAATTGATTTTGGCTAATTTGAATTTTCATGCAATTTTAAAAATATTATTTCAGAATTTTTAATAATTCACTTAGTGGACGTAATAATTAAAAACAACATAAAACAATATATTAGTGATTTTAATACTAATTACCTTGAGCAGCCGCTAAAAGGCAGGTGATTATCACAAGCAACTTCATTATAAGAAGAGTTTTCAAATGCACTTGAATGTTTACTAATATTAATGAACCACGAGGCTCAATATTTATAACGCAACGAGAATCTTAATCACTGTGATTTTGATCTGATTTATTTGTAATCCCTCAATATTTGACCGATAAGAATAATCAAATTTTGATAGATTTTTAGGAAGAAATTAATATTCCGATTTGATTGATCATATGTAAATCTTACGAATGCGTTTTCAATCATTATTCCGGTAATCCTTATGGTTTAATAACTTCATAATAAATCATCCGAAATTTAAAAGTCAGGTCGATTTAAAAATAAATATTTAAAAAACTTTAAAAGGCTCCTGTAAAATAGGTACCTATATGTAATAGAATTACCAAATATAAAAAATATGAAGTTTTTCTTGTCTATTATACGCTGTCAAATGTTATATGTGTCCTTTAATAGATA
This sequence comes from Megastigmus dorsalis, assembly GCA_900490025.1. Taxonomy (NCBI): domain Eukaryota; kingdom Metazoa; phylum Arthropoda; class Insecta; order Hymenoptera; family Megastigmidae; genus Megastigmus; species Megastigmus dorsalis. The sequence continues at coordinate 95,889 of UELU01128458.1, forward strand.
CAGTGTTAGAATTAAATAAATTAAAGAATTATTTTGAACACTTTGTGTGAAGTGCAATGAGTGTAATGTTAAAATGTAGGATTTAAGGGGATATACTATGTTCGGAAAGATTCATATCTTACCGGTTCTTACATTTAACAAAATATATAAAGATAGAGATAAAATTATAGAAAAAACTCTTTGTCATGATCTCGGTAATGATGTAAATATTACATGGTTTAAGTTTCATAAAATTCCATACACAATTCACAGAGATTTTTATATCCGAAATTTTCGACGACTAAAACCTATGAGAATTGTGGATGGAATTCTGTAAAACTTGGACCACGTAATATTTATGTTATTACCAAGATGGTGCCTGAGAATTTTTTCCAAAAATTATCTCTATTTTTATATATTTCGTTAAATATACCAGAACCAGTAGTGTAGGAATCTTCCCGATCATAAAAATCATCCCCTTAAAAATATTTTTTATGGTATCCATTCTACATAGCTCGAATTTCCCATTAGATGATGTGCTAGGGTCGGAAAGATTGCTACCATACTGATTTTTACATTTAACGAAATATATAAAGCTATAGAAATCAATTTTTTTAAAAAAAAAAACCTGTCAGCACCTCGGTAATGATGTAAACATCAGGAAACTGGAATTACTTAATTTGTGTATGTATCGTCGCCTCAGTGGAAAAAGAACCTATCTCAACTTTTTGGACAAAACAACTTTGTCTATAATAAAGTATACGCATATTGTAGTCAATAGTCACGATTCTGGGATACTAAAATATCAACAGCTTTGCAAATATTTATATTTTTAAAGTCTGATAAAAAGAGGCAGACTCCTATACTTATAACTTTGTATCCATTTAAGATTTTCTCCTAAAAGGAATGGACCGATTCACCTGAAACTTTGAAAAATGATAAAAAAATCATACATACGTTGGGGATCCCGACAAAAATGTCAAAAAACCAAAAAGGTAAAATCAAGGAGTCCAGGAAACCGATTTTGATGAAACTTTAGAGAGACATTCTTTGATCGAAAATATCAGATACGTGTCTCGTACTTTAGTCAAATAGGCCCTGGGGCCCGAGTTAACGTCCATTTAATCAAAATATATGAGAAATCATGGTTGTATTAAAACCTTTCTTGCAAGGCCAATGTACATTGTAAAAAACGGCACAAGAAAGATATGAAAAGTATAGATAATAAGATTTCATTTGCATTTTTAAACAAGTTAATAGCACATTTGATTAAAAAGATATGATCGAAATTTAAGTTAATTTTTGGGCTTTAAAATTTAACGTTTTTTTGTAATATTCTCTACGATATATATTGGCCTTGCAATAAATTTAAGAAAATCATGATTTCTCATATATTTTGATAAAATGAGCATTAACTCTGGCCCCAGGGCCCTTTTGACTAGAATGCGAGACACGTATCTGATATTTTCGATCAAAGCATGTCTCCTTACAGTTTCATCAAAATCGGTTTCCCGGACTCCTTGAGTTCCCATTGTAAGTACATTCAACGTTATACTGAAAAATATTAGACTCTCTGTTATTTAGAGTCTTTTTATTATTATTGCTATTCTCAAGTTCGCACGATTTTTAGCTGCTTGATCTATTTCGAAGTAATAACATTAAAATTACTTAGTTTTTTCGAATTGGGTCTCGATGGTATGGCTTCTATGATTTTCCTATTGCTTTCTAATGTTTCAGGTAAATCGGTCAATATGCTTAAAAGAAAATCTCAATTGGCCGGTGCAAGAGATAAGTAGGAAACTACCTGTCGGTACCCGACGTCCTCTTACAGTAAAAAACAACTATAGCTAGGAGGAGTGTCTCTTCAGCAGATCGTGGATTTGGCTAAAATTTTAAAATATTCTTTCTGACAACAAATTATGAAAAAAACCAAAGCAGTACGATCCAATATCCGAATTTTCCAAATTTATGAGCGACTATACTCCTATTTTGAGAAAATTGAATAAAAGTCCATGTTACTATTATTGTTGATAACTCAGCTTCTGAATCCTTTAGCACAATTTTGTACATTCAAAGTGATAGTAGAAAGAAGGAGCTTTAATGCAAAATTAATTAATGAAAAAAAGTCCATCAACAATTATGATTTATTTATTATCAGTTTTTGGGCTTATTTTTTACTTATTTTCAATATTCTATAACTTTGTGATAAATCAATATTTTTATACGCTACAAGTCTTAAATTGTCTTAAAGTGCGAGTAAAGAGAATTGGAATACATGCAAGAAAACGGTAAGACTTACGCTTAAGAGATAACCATCTTAATAAAAATGAATTTACCATATTTTATAAATAATAAATTTAATTAGAAAGACCGAGGAAGTTATATTTTTATCGAATCATCTGATATACAGACTGTTTAATCTTATATCTATCGTCAATGACAATAATAAATATCATCAAAAATGTCAGTGTACTTATTATCTTTTCTCGGTAGTAATGTTAACCAATAAGGTACAGCAAGAAATAATTCTTTTTTCAATAATGTGGAAACTATTTATCACAACAGGAAACCGATTTCTTATAAGTGAAGTATATTTACTAATTATTATAGTTTTAATGAAGTTTGTATATCAAATAAAAGTATTGATAAGGGATGTATAAGGATATCAGAATTAAACTTATCCTTGGAAATAATCGTAATCAAAATAAATATATATGAAATGCTTTATTTAAAATGAGTATAAAAACGTAGAAATGACACTATTTGTTTGAGTTAAAAATTGGTGTATGTTATTAATTTAATTTGGAAATTTGGCCATTTGTTCTTCAATCCAGCTTAAGAAAGTGTAGACTCTGCCGAACACATCAGGTTTTCCAATAGCACATGGACGACCAAAAGAGACAATACCAATCTGGATACCGTCAGCAACTAGTGGACCGCCAGAATCGCCCTGAAAATAAATGGATGTTAAATGTCTTTTACTGCATGTCTTGTATGTAATGTGTATCAATTTTTACTTCAATATATCATAAATAGTTCAATTATTGGAGAGCTAGGTATAGTTGCCAATAAACATAAAAAAAAATCGTTTTTTTTTCTGCTTGAAATGCATGTATAAAAAAGAAATGCAACTTTTTTTTCTGAAAGCCTTAAAATCTTTACAAGACTTTTAATTGATAATAAGAAATCTAACTTTAATTGATTTACTTAATAATTCTTCAATGTACTCACATGGCATGCACCTTCTCCAGACTTAGTCAACGTGCAGATATGCGAATTGCCGATTGGGAAGTTCAGTTCTTGTTTACATTTCTCTTGATCGATGACCTTAAGATTAATCTGCTGCAAATTGTTGGGAGTAGGGCCTCCGTACTAAATGGATAATCTCATTTAGTAAACGTTGAAATTTTCTAAATCGCTTATAAAAATCAATTGCGTTTGATTTACCTTTGTTGTGCCCCAGCCGGTCAAAACAACAGGATAATCGACTTTGCTAAAGTCCTCGCTGGGTAAACCGATGGGCTGAACTTTTTCATTGAATACGATGTCGCGATCCACACGGATGATACCCGCGTCATAGGTAAGCTTGGACATGCTAAAGTTCCGGTTCCATGCAACAAATTCCGACTGGTAAATTTGCTCTAGGCCACCCTTCAGTTTGGTTGTGCCTGCTACTACTTTTACTGACCTGGGTCCTTGACTAGAAAATATCATTATATTCGTTAAAACATATATTTTGTTTTCAATGTTGATATATGGACTATTGATCAAAGGAAGTGCCTACCCTTGAACACAGTGAGCGGCAGTGAGAATCCATCGTTTGTTTAAGATGGAACCACCACAAAAGTGAGAGGACGGGGCTCTCAGCGATACTTGGTAGGGATATTTTCCATCTGGTGCATCAGTCCCGCCAACGATTCTCGGAGAGGCTGCAAATTAAGATAGTTCGATATTAACATGTAGAAAAGAATATCAAAAAGCTTACGACTTGATGTCTATTGAATTTTACTATACGTACCGTACGCTGCTACAATTGAGCACAAAAAAAGTACACCGATGACAAACTTCATTATTATTAAAAAAATTTTGGATTTGTACTGGTACCTGCTCTGTTTATTAGAAGGTACTGCTGCTAAATGTGTATGGCGCTTATTTATACTCTATCCACAATCTCGAGTATACAGATAGATTTGAAATCATTATGTACAAGTTGCGCATTAAATGCGATAAGCCAACGGATTAGTAAATAAAAAAATGTGGCAAAATAAAATTATTGGAGGATGTGATTGCCCACACGTTGTATATTAAATAAATACTCAATGGTACTATTTCATTAAACGTCACCACGTAGATATAATCTTTGCAGTAGACGTGTATTTTATATTATAATGTGTATGATGTATGTATGTAATAATTTTTTATTCTGCTGTTAGAGGTAAAAGTGCATTAAGTGAGGAGACTAAACTTGTATTTATAGAAAAGTTTATATTCCGTCGGATTATACTGCAGACCTGGTACTTAGCGGCCTGTATCGGCATTGCAGTATTTTATTTTTCTTTCGAATTTTTCATTGAACCTTTTTAACAAATTTACGTACATTATACACTCCAAACTATGCCTCTTGCTTTAATGAATTGGTCAGCTTAAAAAAATAAACTTCCGGTAAGTGTGGGTTTCACTTCTCTTCATAATTTGACCATTATAATCATTCTTTGTGATCTACGAAATATTGAGTTGATTAAATAACATTTATTAAAATAAATAGTTTTCTTTAAACGTCGAATTTGTTCGATTTGTTCAGCTCTTACAAGAGCAAAAGTCAATATATACTTAAATGGAATAATTCATTTTTTAATGTTAGTATCATTGTCTGCACATTTCGCAAGCAAGATTTTTTGCTGATTAAGTACTTGAAGTCTCCGATTAAAGACCTCCACGAACTTGTATTAAAAAATAACTATAATATCGTTTTGAGTAACAATGAACATTGATCGCAAAAATTGCTATATGCTAAAAGAAATAATTTAATAAATTTTCATATTTATACTGCTTTTTTCCTAAGTATCCCACTTCTAGAGACAAAATGAAATCTTATGCCGTATAGGCACGTATACCTTGTGGTGTATAAATAATTGAAATATATCTATAAATTTAAATTATTTGAGTGCAATGAATATAGTATTAAAGATACTTTATATTTCATCATCTTTTAAAAAGCATTTTAATCGAGACAGGATTCATTGATCATGTAAAGCTTAAGCAATACTTATAGATCGATAAAAAAATTAATAAATGACTAATCAAATTCAAATATTTTTAGATCCGAGTTAATAGCTTGTGAAGGTTGGTAAAGCACGTTCAAAAAATTTTGTTATCAGGGAATGCACTGATAGCATTGATTGTCGCAGCGTCGCATCTTAATTTAACTTAGATTAGAATCATTCTTAATTCATAACACGGTGTCTTCAAGGAAGTCCTTTGTATACAATCAAATCAGAAAATTTTGTCTATGAATATTTGGATGAACTATATAAATAACTATTTACAAAATAAAATTTGTGGATAACTACAATTTAATACATTTATGATAGCTGATACAGCATTAATCGCACAAATATTAAAGTGCTTATTTGATATCAAATAATATTCTTTTCTTCTATATATGTATGTTTTCCACACCAAAATTTGATTGATTCATATTTCTTTCGATGTTAGAGTTGAAAAATGTTAGACTCGCTGCTCATGGTTTTGAATTTTATTCCGAATCCAATTCGATTAATGAATTTTGTTGTTTTTAATTACTTACCCTTTTAAATTTACCGCCCTAGCAAACGTACCATAAACTAAATCATACATAGGTATATAAGGTAGTCATGATACTGCATTTTACGCCTGGTAAGTGGCAACTCGGCGTTCTGCGCAACGGACATAAGTATATCCCGAACAACCGTACAAAAAAGTACCGAAGCAGCTCAAGCAACGCATGTATATATGTGTATATGCACATATGCAGTCGCCTATGCGCGGCCTATGAGAGAGTGTGAGTCGCGAGAGCGAGATTGCGAGAAGCCGAGAACGATGAAAAACACACGTATGTATATATACATATATATACGTATGGCATAGAAAGCGTGCAAGAGAAGGGGATACGTATGGTATATAATATATATATGTACGTGAATCTTGCTCTCTCTCTCTCTCTCTCTCTCTCTCTCCGCGGCGCAACAGAGAGAACTTAGAGAACGAAGGAAGAACAGAGAGGGAACGAGAACAACTGAACAACACACTCACGGTGCATGTGCACATATGCACGCATGCATGTACATGCAGTATGTGTATTATACAGACGGCATTCGCGACGAGTAGCTATAGGTATATAGTCGCCACCGCCGCCACCGTCGCGCGAGTTTGCTAGCTCGCGGGTTTTCTCTCGCGGAACGGAGATTATACACACATAATCACATATATAGGCGAGGAGAAAAGAGCGCGAGCTGAGATATAGAGAAAGAGAGTGAGAGAGAGAGAAAGAGGGCCGAAGCTTGTATACGTGAGGTTCGCGGGCTGATAGAGAAAGAGGAAAAGATCAACACGTCGACGCCCGCGAAAGAGAGAACCGTCATCCTCTCCTTACAAAAGAGAGAGAGAGAGAGAGAGGGTGTGCGTGTGTATACAGCTAAAACAGTGAGAGAAAGATAGCGAAAGAATAGCTGGGACTGCTGGGAGAGAGCACACCATCGTGCCACCGCGGAACGCACAGTGGAGAAAATACGCGTACGAGGACGGCGGCGACGTCAATGAGGAACACCGTGGCGACGGCGACGACGACGACGACGACGACGACGTGGCCTATCAGCTTGGACGCAACAGCGTATCGCGTATCGCACGCTCGTCTCTTTAGAAAGCAACGTACATAGGAGAAAAAGAAAAGAGCCAGCCAAGTGCGCGCGCGTGCGTGCGTGTGTGTATACGTGTGTGTGTATATTTTTTTTTAAAAGGTCTCCGAGGCGAAGAGAGAAGCAGGAGAGCAATAGAGACAGAGGGAGAAAGAGAGAGAGATGAGGCCCGGGGATCGGTCGACTACGACGGGACGACGCCACAATGTGCTGCTGCCGTGAAAGTGCTGCGTGAGAGAGTGAGATAGGGAGAAAGAAAGGAGAGAGAGAGAGAGAGAGAGAGAAAAGAGTACAGAGGCGGCGGCTGCACCGAACACAGACAGACGGACAGGCGGACCACGGAGCAATAATAATTGGCCCCGTCACGTCTCTTCCGCGGCGAGCCATGTTTGCACCTCTGCTTTTGTTATGACAAACGGTTCGCGCCACTACTGGACTCGCGCGTCCGTGACGTCGACAACGTCGTCGAGGATCAACAGTGCAGCAGCAGTTCGCGATACAGATACAGCTTCGCTCCCAGGAGGTGTCATTCTGACTCAGCTGGAGGATCACCTTGGCTTGTCCAGCTCCTAATGGATGTGTTTTTTTATACACTTGACGAATGGATGCTAGAGTGTTTGTGCACTGGTTTAGTCCCTGTGATTGAGCATCATCCATGTCGATTGTGATGTGGAGTCCTGGATCTTGGATTGGTTGATAGAATTGACTAGTGGGATAGTTGACATAGTGAACTAAGAGTGTGGTGTGAAAGACCTTTGTGTTTGTAAGTGTCCAGATATTGCGAGCAAATCTCCTTGGCAATGTTGGATGGCACGAGGGGCTCCTTAGAGAGATGGAGATGATAGGTGAGTCGCTGCCTGGTTTTGAGGAAAGTTTACATTGCTTGACCTGTCGGTTACGTCTAGCTTTTAAAGATGTTAATGACATGGTTGTGCAAATGTATAAAAATGTAATCTCTTAATGAACATGAAATAGTAATTTTGGAGCTTTGTTTACTTTCTCTATTGAAAACAAACATGAACAGGTGTATTAGTCAGATTATTTTTGTGATCGCAACAGTATCTAACAAAGATTGTCTTTGTTAAGCTTTGATTTTTGAAAATAGCCTATATTTAGTAATACTTTGTTCCGTAGTATATGTTCTTTGAGTCTTTATTTATTAATCAGTGTGTTCCATTTTAGTAAAATATTTCTATTTACTGTGTAGCATGATAAATAAAATCATAATTTTTGTAAGTAAAGGTATTTACTTTAATTATACAAAATTTTGTTTGAAGTAAACAAAGCTGAATGGAATTTAATAGTATATTTTTAATAATAAATATAGTAATTTTTGTTGTATATTACTTTTAAAAATGTAAAAGTAAAATAATTGAATCTTTTTAACAATAACAACAATTTATATTTAATAATGATGAACAAAGTACAACTCTAGTGAATTTTCACTTGAATTAATTATGTTTTCTGTTCATTAAAATAGTTTGAATTGTCCATTCATAAAATTTAAAATAAATTGTAATGTGATATTATTAAAAAAAATTCAGAATTATTAAATTTGATGCATATCTTCTTTTCAAGTGGGTAGTCCAAGCAGACGGCGTTAGGAACATTACAATTTTATTTGGCTTTCAATAGCCTTTAGAAGGGATGAATGGAACAACGGTCCTGCGTCACACTGTTGGCGGCGGTGGAATCGGTGAGCCGATTCCTGTTGCCACTTTGGTTGTATATAAAGATGATGCTGGTTATGGAATGAAAGTTACAGGAGACAAACCAGTCTATGTTCAGTCTGTAAAAGAAGGTAAATATGCTAAACCATTTTAGAAATATATATATTATTATTTTTGTGTACCTATATGGAGCACTTAAATGTTTACTTCTTTATAAGATTTTGATTATTTGTTTACAAAATTATCTATTTCAGTAAAATCACTACTTTTGATATTTTACTGAAATTAATAATTATATTTTACTTTTGATACACAATCTTAAATTTTATAAATAGATTTTTGATATTTTTAAAAAATTTTAAAAAGATTTTTATAGATAATTAATTGTAAATGTTAAATTATTTTAGAAAGATATTAACATCTTTGGCTAAATTAATTTTAATTAACTATCAAATCAAGTAACACAAATACAAAAAGACTATGCAATATAGTTTAATAACAATTAATATATTGTAGCAAGTTTTGTACATTAACTATTTTAGCTTCTTTCACCTTCCTAAATACTATTTTATATTGTGTATACTTTGATATTTTACTCTGCTCAGGTGGTGCAGCAGCAAGAGCTGGCCTTCATGCAGGTGACAAGATAATCAAGGTAGGTTTCATTTAAACATTTTAGTTTGCATTATATAATAAAGACTAAAGAATGTTAAACAATTATCAATGATGTATATAGCATATGTTAACTTTTATTATTCAATTTATGTTTTTAATATTTTTGTTGTAACATTTTACTTGATCAAATAATTTATAATCATTCTTTGACAATTTGATAAGTTTGTTAAAAATGAAATTTTTTTATGTTTATTTTTAATTTAATATTATTATGAAGTTTGCTGTCCAAACCAACATGTTCCTCAGCTGTTCATAAATTACTTTTCAGAAAAATTAAAGCACTATATCTTTTATGCTTTATTGCAGAATTTTATAAAGATTCATAATAGCAGAATAGTATTAAATTTAGATCAATAAGTATAGAATCATTTAATCGTTTTTTTAAACACTAAATTTTAATGCATAGTAGTACAATACATTAGAAAGTCTATTATTAAATGTAATGAATGTAATTTTTAAAAAGACAACTCTTCATTTTTAATAGGTAAAACAACAAAGAACTATTATAATGATATGCAGTTAAATGACTCATGTTTGATAAACTTGTTCTTGAACTACAAGTAAATTTAGAAATTCATGTATTATTTTTCAGAGATTTATGATTATTACTGAAAAACTTGTAATTGTTACAACTCACCATTTAAAAATAGCTTCAGATTCACTAACAATACATTTGATCTAAATTTAAGGTTGTTTATGTTTTAAGACCGCCAATTTTTTTCAATGAAAAAAAATCACTATAAATCCACTATGATGCATTCAATAAGTCAGTGATGTAATAAAAGTGTATGCTGAAATAATTTGATTCATGCTTAGTACATGCTACACATTCTAAATGTTTAAGACTTATAATGATTAATGGAGGTTGCACTGATTCTCTCTATAAATGCTGAATAAGAAAAGATCACACTACTTTTTTATTATCATTTGTGAGATCTATTTTCTTCAATCGAAGCTTCTTTTTCAATTGCCTTATGATGACTTCAACTGAAATATAATAGCAGCCTATCCTGAAGTTTGAAACATTGTCATTAAACTTTTGAATAAATAAATTTAAATATCGAATAATTTTATTTCAAATATTTAGTGTTTTATTCTATTAAAAATGAATTCAGAGTTCAAATTTACTAATTTATCAGTTAAATAAAATGACAATTTAAATTTTTTATGTAATTGTCTCAATTCTTAGCTATCAGTACTTAACAAAATAATTTTGTTAAAATGATTTAAATAGTTAAAAATTCATCTTTATCATAAAAATAACTATTAAACTATTAAATTGACGGAATCTAGTTAATAAGTGTTTGTAGCTATTTTTAGAATTGAGAATTTAATTTTTACAAATTTTTGCTTACATGTTTCCTTTTTATGTTACAGGTGAATGGAGTGAATGTCATGCAATCTACACACACAGAAGTTGTGGAACTTATTAGATGTAAGGAAATAATTTGTTGAATAACATAAAGTAATATTTTATTTATCATAAATAAAACTTCAAACATAAAATTTTCATTATTTTAAAGTTTAAAGTATAATTAAATTCATATATTTAACTAGAACAAAATAATAAATTAAATATAGTTTTTAGCATATTTTATCTCTTTACTAATAATTAACAATTTAATAGATCAATCAAATGATTAATAAACATTAATAAAATATGTTTTTAATTTTTTTTATATTGATTCTCAAATTGTATTGCATTGTTGTTATATTTAAACAATGGTCATTTTTATTTCTAAGTAAATGTTAAATGCATAAGAGGATACACACACATATATAAACACATGCTTCATGTGTCAGTGTGCTGAAGTGAGCTTGAGGCATGATGATGTAAGCATAGTGTTTATAGCGCTGACACCTTCAGCTCTGTCATAATTTGCCTTGCTTGTGTTCTTTGGATGAATTCAGTCCATCGAGAGGTTGTGTCTTGTGATTCTGAAACAGAAACTTTATTTAAGTTAATACATAAAAATATATTTTTATTTTTTTTTAATGGGTGACTAAGTGGTGACCTTCAAATAGAAATTTAAAAATATTTACTCTATAACTTTTATAGAGTCATACTAAAACACTTTAATAAATAAATATCATTATTTACGCATTAGAAGTTCTTGGTTATTGTTAATTAAATTTCAAATGAAATCACAAAAATGTAATTATAATAATTTTTGCTTGATACTTATTTATATATTCTATTTTCAGCTTCAGTACAAGTAGTTTTGACAGTCCAGCCAAAATCTGTTTCAACAATGGCTACTGGTATATCTCCATCTCAACACCACCGCCCAACAAGTTTATCAACAAGTTCAGTGCTGGGTTCCCCTGTGCAACCAGCAACTTCACTTCATAGAGCTTTTACTGCTCCAGTTTCGTGTAATGAAAGAATTACTGGACCTCAACCAGTTGATGTAAATTTTTAAATTTTTATATATATTATGACACGTTTATTACACTAATTGAATCATTAATTAATATTATCTTAAATTTATCATTCTAAATCTTAATTTTTTCTTGTTTATTAGCTATTTCATATGAATTATCAAAAATTAAGACAGTGCATTATGAATTTCAGTAAATGACTGAATTGGTTTGCTTGGATATTTTATTTTTTAATATTTTTTTTAATGTACAATTAATTTGCAAAAAACTTAATCAATTTAAATGCAGTCTCATAAATGGTTTTTAAATGTTTAAACAGTCAAAATATATTTAATTGATATAGCAACCTTATTTTAACAGCATGAAAAAAAGCGGCAACTCGAAACTCAGCGTGTTCTGACATTACAATTGATGTTAGAAAATGAGCAAAATTACGTTGATAAACTACGCAGTGAACTGGCGAAAGCTGCAGCAGGTGCTGGAAATGCAAATAACATAGCTTCTTTGCAGGCTGAACTTGCTACTGCAGAAAGAAGATTGAAAAAGTTGCAAGAGCCTCTTGATCAAGTATGAACTCTTATAATTTATTATTTTAATGCTTGAATTTAGTGTGTCTAAATTTTATGTAAATATGTATGTGTAGGGAATAAATGTTTGCCGTGATCATTTTTATTTAGTAGGTCAAATATTTGTTTTATATTCAGAATATTTATTACACTGTCAGATTGTTGGTTTTTGTTTCCTTTTTACATTGAATTCATTAATGAAATTTAATATTTAATTCACTTTGTAATTACATGCAATCATACTTTATATTCCTGGTTTTAAAAAGCACACATTCCACTTGAGGTAGTCCTAATGTTCTACTGGTTAAAATAATTAACATAATACGGTTTCGCATTTTTCATTACTGTATAAAAATATTTAACGAATAATTAAAATTACTAATAATACTTTTAAAGTTATGATTAATTTGAAAAGTATGCGTCTGCCTTATACGAGGTGCAAAATATTTTAATAAAAATTTAATATTAAAATTGTTTACTGTAAAGTAACAATTATCTTAAACATAAGTAAAACAACTTGAATTAGGATTACCTTGAATTAAAATCACACTCCTTGTTTTTTGGGTATACAGATTTTATAGAATATATAACAACACTGTTTAACACACTTACATACACTGTGCAACAATATCATAACTTTAGAGAACAACTTTAATCACATTTCAGTGATCCTTATTGCCAAATTTTATTGAAATTTCTATTCCTGATAAATAAATTTAGTTGTAAAGTAAGTACATACAAAATACATACGAATTGTGAAAAATTCTTAATGAACTTGAATGATAATCTTACTTTATAAATGAATTTTTAAGAAATATAGATTTTAGTTAAATGCAAGCAATAAGTTGGATCATTCTGGGTTACACATGGGTGGCAAATAATTTTTTTTTCTTTTCGTTTCGTTAGCGACCGCTTACCTATTAAAAAAGGATAAACTTCACCGGCTTTTGTTGTGTCTTACAGCTTTGCCCGTTGGTAACAAACGTCTCCTCTCCCATAAACCAGCACGTACTCACCGCAGGCAGTGGCGATGCACCGCCGCCACTGCCTTCCCGTAAATCCTTATCCATGCAGAGTCTGTCTCCGCCACCCTTGCCACCACGACCACCTCCCAATTCACAGAACGTAGTTCAGTCAGACCAGGAGAGATACTTAACGCCTCCAATCGCCAGTGGTATACCTAACTCTGTAAGTAGGCTAGTTTTCACACCCTGCGCTTTTTTCTTATCTTTTTTTGAGTTTCATTTTTTGTTTCATGAAACTCAAGTTTATCACTGCTGAGTAACGTATACTGACAAAGTGACAATACATATAGTCTACATTTTTTGAAAATTTGGAATAATTTTTAATAAAATTCGCATATTGTGATTTATTTACTTTCTAACCTATTTATACCCAAGTACTATTTATAAATGAATATATGCTTGCCATTTTGTTAGTATACTATGCTCTCAAAACATTGAGTCTCGGGTCTGGTCAACTGCAGTTGTTATTCATCAAAGTTTTTTATCAGGACCCTCATCGATCACGTATTTACATTTTTATGTATTAAAATTTAAAATTAGATTTTAGAATTGGCGTTGCTCATCGCTATAAGGGTAAGCTATTTATATTTTGATAAGATGGATGACTAACAGCTTTTTTAATGGAACTTTTTTACACAGTAAGAGTTATTAAATTTTTACTCGAGGCTTAAGGTGTTTAGGAGTAACTTTGTAAATATACATACGTTTTTTATCTAAATAAGTTTTAGAAAACATTTAAAACCGCTGAAATTTTTACTGTGTATTTATCACGTTATTATGGCTTAAAATAATTTTAAGGCTTATCCATGGTTTGTGTGCATTGAGTTTGTTCCACTTATATGTGTTTTAGTATGATTTGTTAAATTTACTTTAATCTGCATTAGTTTGTTGAAATTACATTTGAATTGGAATATTCTTGAATGTGTGTATTCAAATGTAATTTTGATTATCATTTTTGTAGTATTAAGTCTTTATTTAACTATTTATTAAGATACTTAATAACAATTATGGTAATTCCTACATATTTTTCTATAACTAAGATTCAACAGCCTTTTTGTATTTGTTGAATTACGATGATACTTATTTACTTAGTGGTTTTATTTTCAAACAATAACTGTTACAAACATATTTGAGCAAATTAAAAAAAAATCTACCTTAACTTATACAGTCGATAAATAATTTAAAGAAAATCCTTATCGTCATAGTCATTAGCAATGCCAATCACTTTACTATGTTCAACAAATGATATATTTTGCTCC